>PVKB01005236.1:0-104814 GCA_004027205.1 Ctenodactylus gundi
AGAGCAAGAGAGAGAGAAACCATTGTTTTAGCTGCTTTTTCATTGCTGGGATAGATTACTCAACATAAACAATTAAGGGGAGAAAAGATTTCCTTTAGCTCACAGTTTCAGAAGGTCACAATCCATTCGTAAGTGGACACCCAAAAATGATAGAGTCACACAGTGGGACTGCAGAGAGCAGGCACTCCAGAGACAGAGATCCTCACAGTATAGTTGAACAAAGGAAATTTCCAGAAGAACGGAACTAGCACACACCCTTCCAGCCAGGTCACACCCCCTCACGATACACAGTATCCACAGAATATTCCATCCCTCATTAGCAGGAAAGAAAAAAAGCAATCTAAGGCTACAAGGCAAAGGTACAGTCCAGGAGACTTCAGACCCAAACAACAGAAACCATAGAGCCATAAAGCAGTATGTGAAGCTTTGTAGCCAAAACCTAGTTACCTAGTTCCAGGAATCCATCTGTTTCGTATCAACTTAAGATAAACCAGTTACATTCCAGTTAGGATGAAGTCATTTTTCACACACACACACACACACACACACACACACACACACACACACACACACGCGCGTATGCACCTCTTTCTGATCCAAATTGGGGATCTTACTGGTCTTGCTGCTGCCTGGGCCACACTTTGGTCAGTGAGTCTCTCAGTCAGCTGCACTTAGCACAATCCCAGATCTGTCTGCCTTCTTTTTGGGCCCCACACAACACCTTGCAGCTGGGCCTCACACACTAGGGCTGAGTTGTTCTGGAACAAGGATCCAGAGGATACCGAAAGAAGCCAGCTGTCAATAGTCTAGAATAGACTGGAAGTTTTCATTAGAGTTCAACCATGCTTATGCCTTGAACTTGGACTTTCGGCCTACAGAACTGTGACAAATAGACGTTTGTTATTTCAGCCACCTGGTCTGTGGAAATCTGTTATAACCGTTTGAAGTGAGCAGACACTCATCTATATTTTGTATACACTGGAGTTTCCTCTCTGCTCCACTGAATCACTTAAAACACACAAGAGGAGACAGATCCTGTGTTGCAGGCATATAATCTCAAGCACTCCAGGAGGCTGAGGCAGGAGAATTGCAAATTCAAGCCCACCCTGGGTAACTTAATGACTTAGACCTGGTCTCAAAATCAAAATGAGAATGGAATAAAGATGTGGCTGGGTGTGAAGCCCTGAATTCAATCTCTAGTACCAAAACCAAAACCATAACTAAATAAATAAATAAATAAACGACAGAACTCCACAGAGACAGAGCTGAATTTGCCGCTCCACCAGCAGCCTGGCTGACAGTTGGTTCTACATCTCAAAGACCCTCCTTCTTGTCCTCATAATGCAGAGGCTTCATTCTGCTCTTCTCTTTTTTGTGAGTCCTCTGTGTCTGGTCCTCCTCTTTGCCCCTAGTCACCTGTACTGTTGCCTCTGTGGCCTCTTGAGCAACTGAATGCACTGTTGTTAGAGGAGTCAGCACAGATCTGTCCCCAGACTGAGTCCTCATTTAAAACCCGAGTCTGCTTGGACTGAGAAGTTAGCTGGGAAACCCAGAAGTACTTAGTAGGTGTTTCTTGCTAAAGCGTTGTAAGTCATTATTCTTGTTTATCTGTGTGTGCACACACATCGCAGGAGCCTGGACTATACCTTTGCTTTGTAGCCTTAGATTGCTTTTTTTCTTTCCTGCTAATGAGAGATGGAATATTCTCTCAAACCTGGTCATTAAGAGACTGATGGAAATGTCTCGTGTCCTTTGCTCTATGAAATAAGTAGTGTCATTAGTTTAAGACGAATTTGGTTTTCTATTTGTTTCAAGCTGTCATTTCAGCATCCTGTCATTATGCTGCTCAAATGCCTTTCAGGGTCCAATCTGTGTTTATTCTTTTGCATTACAGTGAAGAATTCAGATCGAGTCACCAAGGAAAATGTGCCAGTGAAGCGAGCCAGGGCTGGATACGTGTGAGGGTTCACAGAGACTCCTGGAACATGTAAAGCTTGGCACATGGCAGCAGCTGCTTATATGTATTAAAAACAAAACACATTTGTTCATTTGCCAGAAGCACAAAAGAGGAAATGAGCCTAGAGGAGCATGGCGGGGGTACGGGGGCGGCTACCATCTCCATGTGATACATGAAAGGATCCGCAGACCTCCAAAAGAGTTTACAACTCCTGTTTCTTTGGCCATGCTCTTTTAGGAAAAAAGTGAGATTTAACTTCATGCCATGGGACTATACGTGAGTGTGAACTGATAGGACACCAGTGGGCAGCCTGAGGGTGTGTATATTTGTGTGTGTGTGTGTGTGTGTGTGTGTGTGTATGTGTGTGTGTGCGTGTGTGTGTGATTGTGTGTATCTGTGTATCTCTGTGTAGGGAGTGGGGTGTACATGGAAAAATGGAGAAAAAAGAAGGAGGGACATTGGCAGAATTATAATTCTGCATATGCATTGCACATGCTAGCAGGTTAATATTTCACCTGTATGTAGAAGTAAGTATAAAATATCAGTCGGAGGGATTAAGTATAGGTGAAAACCACTGACACTGAGAAAAGAATCAGGAAGTACAGAGATGATCTTTTTTGATAGTTCAGTAGAGTAATTTAAGCAATCTTTGACTGAACTTTTCATAAAATGGAATAAGAAAAGTTCTTTTGGTGAGGTGATATAAATAATTTGCCTCTTCTTCACTTATTTAAATAAACTAGTCTTCAGAAGCTCTAATCAGTCATTTAGTATATGCTAGAAGAAAAATTCACAGATAGTAAAGCAGTTCGTGAAAGAATGATACAACATTGCCATTGCTCTGTCCCCCAAAATTGACTCAGCAGCATCCAAGAGGAGGTTATACCCAGGTGTTAAATGAATCAATCAGATTTTAAGAGGAACCAACTTGAAACTAATCCAGCAAAGGATCCCAGTCCACCTCACAAGGGCTGCTGGCAAATGAGCAATGAGGATATGCCAGCTTTCCTGAGCAGAGCGCATCTTTTCCTAGGCACACTCAAGCGTGTGATGCTGCACCTTAGAACATGTTGCTTGGAACTCCCTCTGTTTGCCCCGCAGACCTCTTTCAAAGTCCAATTCAAATATCACTTAGTCTAGGAATCTTTCCCTGACTACCTTGACTGATTCCACACTCTCTCTTTGTGCCTGATTTCAGTCCTGTGTTCACCTCCTGTTTAAAAAAATCTTATAAATTCATACCTTTGATTCTTTCATGTAAGCACAAATTCAAGGACAGAAATGAATTATTTGTATTTGTTGTCCCCAAACTTTGGCTCAGGGCCTGGCAGAAAGGAGATGCTTAGGAGTTACTTTAAAACTGCAATGGTATGCAGTTTTGCAGCTTGCTTTGACTGCAAAAAGCAAACGGGGGTGAGACTGTGTCATCTTTAACCTGGTTGGTTTGACTCAATGTTGCACAAGCTGGTTTGGGACAGTGGGAGTTTCCCTTTGAGAACACTGAGAATCGAGTTGCTCTCTTCGTTATTTTTGAATTACCTCCTATTTATTTCACTCAAAAGATGTTACACTTTTTATAACGAATCATGGGATGAAAAAACTTGGGCTTTAGGGAATCTGCACACACTGCATTATTCAGTAGACCATATTATATCTTTCTTTAAAGATTACAAATCAGATTTTTCTTATTTTTGGATCTTATACCTCAGTGTAAAAACTGGATACAAGTAATTTCTCTGCCTTTATAGTCTAACAAGAAAGAAAGACTGCTGAGTTCCTCTATGTAAAGATTTAACTGGACACAAGTTTAGCCTTTTGGAGACATAACTGCCATGACTGCCCTAATTATCCTAGTTGTTTTTCTTCATAGTTTTCCAGCAAACTGTATTCAGACAAGACCATTTGAGTGACATATGAAAATTTATAACGAGACACTGGTGACAAGAATTTGCCTGATTCTTTGAGCATCACTTACGATAAACCAGCTAAGATGAATTTATTTTTGTCCTAACTAATGCATTGCCCCAGCTTCTTAACCAAATTGTAGGAATCCTCTTAGTCCACTTGTTCCCATAACCAAGATTCTGTCATCAAATACTTGACTTATTTATTTTTTTGTTTAGACAGAATACCTGACATCTATAATTTTTAGAGAGAAAAGGTTTGTCTCAGCTCACAGTTTTTGAAGGTCAGAGTCCATTCACAGGTGAGTGGCTATAAATGGTATAATGGGCCAGGATCAGAGAGAGAGAGAGAGAGAGAGAGAGCTCATCACAACATGGCAGACTGAGCCAAGTCTGGGAGGCCAGGCAGAGCAAGCACACATCCTCCAGGTCAAGCCCCAGGCATCTTCTCTTTTAGCCAGACCCCACCTCCCAACAGTACAGAGCATCCAAAGGTATATGAGGCTTTGGGGACACTTTAGACTTGAAACATAGCATCTGTCCCTGGTCCCCAAGAAGATACATGTTCACTACCTTATGTAAAATGTGTTTAGTCCTTTATAAAGAGTTGTTGAAATCCAGATAGTTTTAGCATTGCTTAAAAAAAAAAAGAAAAGAAAAGCTCAAGTCCAAAGTCTCCTCTGAGACCTGAGGAAAACTCTCAGCTGTAATTTTTTGTAAAAATCAAAATGTTAAGCAGTTTCAACATACAATGGCACAGGGTAAATATTGACATTTCAAAAAGGCAATTGGACAAAAACAAAAATTGAACCCAACAGGGCAAGGGATAAATCTAGTAACTCCAGGTCTAGCATCTGAGGTCAACTGTGGTAAGCTCTGAACTCCAAAGGGTTAGGCCCTGCCCCTACAGTGTTGTTGGCTATAACCCTTGTCTTTTTTCTTTAAGTTGAATCCACTTGCAACCTGCAACTTTTCTCAGTCAATGATCCACATTTCTGGCATCTTTAAAACTCCAGGGTCTCCATTACACCTCAGACTTTTCCTTCACAACTCTAGGCACTGCTCTCCCAGGGGCATACTGCCTGACCTCTAGGGCCTTTCTCTGAAATCTGGGTGGAAGCCTCCATCAACTCAGAAATTCTGCAGTCTGCAAGCCCGTAAAGCCAGGACCAGGTGGACTTTGCTAAGGTCCACCACTGGTTTCAGGAGTATCCTGGCCCCCTTAAATACTGTAGAATCCTTTGCCTTCTTAAATGGTTGAATTCCAGGTGGGTGAACTTTGGCAAACACTTTTTTTGGCCTTGTGGTACATTTTTCAGAGCAGTCTTTTATCACCATTGAGTTAGTAAAGGTTGGGGTATTGTTGACTTATAAAATGCCCTTAAGGCATCTTTCTTATAGTTCTTATTTTGAGTACTTGGCTGCATTCTGATGCTAATCTATTTAACTTCCCTGTGCTCTTCTGTTCCATCTCAATAGGTCTTTTCAGTTTGGTACAACTATAAACGTTTTATATTATTTTTTTCTGCTATTTTTTTTCCTGCCTTTTGCCCTGAAGTTGACTAAAAACTGTAAACAGTAGTCATGTAACAGCCTGAATACTGGACTGCCTTAAAATTTTCTACACCAGATTAAGTCATCCACTGCCCTTAGTCTTGTTACCTTGACAAGACACATATGTGCATAAAAGGCTCAACTCCATTGTAAACCTTAAATTTTGCACGTATACATATCAATGGCCAGACTGGAAAAAAAAATCTGAACTGCAAGCCAAATCTCTGAAAAGGACAATATGCTGACACATTTTCTGCCAGGGTGCAGCATGCGTGGTTTTTAGACCACTTGTTCTCTTTTCCATCTGAAACTTCTGGGCCTGTCCTTTCCAATCCACACTTTTATTGGCAGTCTGGTATTCTGAGCTCCAACCAGAATTCCCTATCAAGCTTGGCTCAGAGCATTCCAGGATTCCTCTAGCCAGCGCCCTCAAACCTTTCCAAACTCCTCCTAAAAACCAGTTCCAAAGCCTTTTAAGCTGTATTGTCAGGTAAAGTCACAGAAATGAGTCCACTCTCCTAGTACCAATTTCTGTCTTAATTGCTTTCTCATTTCTGAGACAGAATACCTGATATCTATAATTATAGATATAAAAGATTTATTTTAGCTCACAGTTTTAGAAGGTTACAGTCTATTTATAGGTGGGTGGCTAGAAATAGTGGAATACGCCAGAGCTGGAGAGAGAGCTCCTCATGGCGTGGCAGAACTGAGCCAAGTCTGGGAGGCAGGGCAGAGCCAGAAGACATTCCTCCAGGTCAAGCCCCAAGCATCAGCCCTGTTATCCAGGCCCCACCTCTGAACGGTACACAGTGTCCATATGTACATGAGGCTTTTGGGGAATATTCTAGACTCAAACCATAACAATCCCCCATTATATTATACTCTGTGCAATCCTGGGTCTATCTACCTCTGTTTCTTCCGTGTCATAGCACCTTACAGCTGGTTTTCATAAATGTAGGATAGATTGCTCTGGAACACTCTGGTATGTGCTTTTCAAGAAACTTTTTTGGCTTTTACAACACAAATACTATTTATCTTATCTTATCTTTAGATTGTGACTACTTAAAATGATAAGAGAGCAAATTACATTTATCATTCATTTAATTTGATTAATATGCAGAGTCAGAAGGGTAGTTTGGGACTCACAGTGGAGTTTTAGTTTGGAATTAAGAGAAAGTAAAGTCAGTCTTCAGGGAATGAAGCAGTTATAGATAATTCAGTCCATAAAACATCACACTGTGAATTGAATCAATGAGAAATACTACTGAAAATAGAATTGATCTTCATACATGGGCATTAACTTATGAAGAAGTGGAGATGTGAAAATCAAAGCAATTACAAAATGCTTCCTATCATAGTCATGATTTACATGTCCCTATTAATTCTCATTGTAGCTAAAGCCATCATTTCCATCTCTTTGAAGTTGAAATTTAAAACTCACAGTTCTTTGAGAAGCACCACCTTCTTCCTGTCTCTGAATTTTCAGAACACTCATATGTATATATGCATACAATGCATATGCACACACAGCACAGCACTTTGGCCCACTGATAAGGACACTGAGTAGAATCTTAAGGATTTATTTCATTTCTGACTAGATTGTTGCAAACATTTTAAATAAGCTCTCCCGTGTACAGCTCTCTTTTGTGCTGGTGCCATATCTTAAACATTTGAGAAAAAGACGGAATAGTTCATTTGATATTCATCAATGAATTGTAGCAAATAGAGCCTTTTAACCATGACTAAAATGTGAGAGACTCTTTGGTGGGGAGAGGTGGGCAGAGGCCATTGCAGAGGCTTTCTTCGGGCAGCCTGTGTGCAAGCTGGGCAAGTGGCATCTCAGTACTCTCTCCTATTCGTTTCTGTCACTCTTTTGGGATGACACTGGACATGTGCTATCTCAGATGCTTTCTCTTGACCTTGTTTTGATAACCACTAAGTATGAACACCTTCCTTGTCCTCTGCTGTTGCCCTCCTGTGCGGATCACTGGGCATCTACCACTAAGGTAATATCTCTGCCACCTTCTCTGTGGTGATCACTTGTCATCTCAGGGGCATTTCCTACCATTTGTGGGGAAGCTGTCCTTTTTTGCTGTGGCTTTGGGAATCAAGTTCAGGACCTTCACATTGACCTACATTCCCAGCTCATTTTTTATTTTTGATTTTGAGACAGGACCTTGTTAAGTGGTCCAGACTGGGCCCAAAGTTGCAATCCTCCTTCTTCAGCCTTCTTGGCCTGTCATTCACAACCTCTAGGAAGGTCCTTATAGAATACTATCTTCTTTTGCCCTGTCTATGGCAACCATTAGGCAAGGCTAACCATTTCAGGGGCTCATTTCGGATTCTTGACTGGGGTGGTCACCAAGTTTCTCATGTATCTCTCTTGAGTATCACAGATAACAGCTGGCTTTATTTGGTCATATTTGAAATGATGTAATTAGAAATACAAGTCACTACTTCCATTCCTGGTTGTTTTGTACTAAGTGGGTATACTTTTTGTCATTTAAAACTTATTGTCCCAGCACTGCTATTTATTTATCATTAACATTATGTGATGAAATTTTACTGCTGAGTCATTTCCATCACTAAATGCATTTCCTTAAATAAGACCAGTAAACCATGGAGTGTTGTCTTGATTTTAAAAAGGCAGCGGCCAGTTGACAAAATTTCAAAGGATTCATGTCTTCTAGGGCACTAAGTTCCAGTCCTGTGGTCCTCATTACCCTGAGGCAGTCTCAAATTTAGCATTACATTCGTTATTGGGATTATAAAAATCGTTTCCGTGAACAAAGCCACCGAGTCACTGGTAGAAAGTTACCAACGATAGTTAGGTTGCACTGACTTCTTTAAGATGTGTGTAGATGTGAGGGAAAATATATAGAAGTAAATCTTTTGAAAATACAGTGTACAAAGTTCCCTTATGATCTCATGTCAACTCTAACACTTATGTGAATGATAAATACACCGGAGGGAAGAAAAAACTTATTTTGTTTGACTTGGGCAAAATTAGAAGATTATAATATGTAAAACTGTGATAAATAGCAAACAAACGAATAAACACTGGAAACCAGAGTATGGCGAAGGGCACTGTATCGAGTTGTTAAATTGCCAAGCAATTCACAATCAAGCAAAAAAAAAAAAAAAATCTCAAGTAAAGGAATAAGTTTAGAAAAAAAATTCCCGTGTCGAATACTTCGTTTTTGAGTGTTTATGTGCATGTACGTGCATGTGTGTGTGTGTGTACATGTAGACATGTGTGTCTATACTCAGACATATCTTACCGCAGAACTGGATAAACCCATTAGCTGTGGGTTTTTTGGTTTGTTGAAGATTGTTAACTTGTCTACTCCATTTTCCCTTCAAGGCAATTCATCTTAGCCTGGTCTTCTTGTCTGAGGATGCTTCTCCTAGGGAGCTATTCATCTAAAATGCTTTAAAAAATATTTATAAGAGATTTCTACATAATTTTGAAACCCTACTTTCTTTAAATCATCTTTATTTCTTTTGCTTCAGCTTACAATTTTATAACTTTGTTTTATAATAGATTTTGCTTAGCAAAATAAGGGCTTGGATAAAAGTAACTTAATTATCTTTGTTCTTTTTTAAATCACTGGTAAATATTGTTAATACTGTTCTTCCTTCTGAAGATCATGATATAAAGTCCAGAGATATTTCTCTCTCTGCAGAAAGGAATAGTAAGCCCAATGAACTTTCTTCTGCCATTTTTTATGCCTAGATGCTCCCCAGAAGTAGAGTCCAACACAGATTATTATACATAAACTTAGCCTTGGTTTTCATATATAAAGATTCTGCCTGCATTTGGAT
This sequence comes from Ctenodactylus gundi, assembly GCA_004027205.1. Lineage (NCBI taxonomy): Eukaryota > Metazoa > Chordata > Mammalia > Rodentia > Ctenodactylidae > Ctenodactylus > Ctenodactylus gundi. Next base: position 9,241 of record PVKB01005236.1, read on the forward strand.
TTAGAGACTAGCAACTGTACTGAAGGTCAAATCTTCAAAAAATGTAATTGTTTCTTCAAAGTTGTAGAAAAGTGCTGCTTTGTTGGTGAGACAATTCCCAGTTCCTGGACATTCTGAACACCTTTAGCTAACTTCTGTCAGTTTGCTTTAAACACTTTCCTCCACCACCACTGTACCGTCTCGGTGTAGGACTTGGATGGAAGAATTCTGTGATGCTTTCTGCCTTTATGGCAGATAGCTGGTTTAGACAGAGCCAGGACCATGGTATGAACTCAAGAAACGTGTTGAGAGCTGGTGATGTAGTTCAGAGGTAGAGAGTGTGCATTTAGCATACACCAGGCACTGGAATTGATTCCCAGGAATGAATAAAAAAATCCATTGAAGAAGCAGATATGCTTAAGGTAGGACATACTGTAAGAACACAATGATTCAAAATTTCCAGTTATACAGACCCTGTAGAGCATCAATGTGAAGATGAAGAATGAGTACATATATTAATGGAAATTCCTGTCCTATAAGTGACAGAGATAGGGGTCTTTCATCTTCTAAAAACGTACTTTACTTAGCTGGTAAATTCCAGGGGGAATTTTGCTGATAGCCATGTCTAAACTGGTATGAGCTGTGGGAAACAGTCTGTCAGACTCAACTATTAATACTTACTATGGCGATCTTGAAGGATATTCTAATGATACACAATACTCTTTGACATACTAAAATGCAAAACTGCTCAAAGTTTCATTTTGCAGAAACTATTCAGCAGAGGTTTGCATTTTTCTATGGAGGCCTGGAGAGACATTTTTCCAAAACTATTGGCCTCAACTCAATTTAGTCTTTTGCTCACAATGCAAAGTGATTTTTGTAGTTGGGAAAATAAAGTACAGTACACATGACAGGGATTAACACAGTATCTTAGAGGTGGGATTAAATAGCAAAGTACTCTGGTTACTCAGCATTTCAAATGCAAAACTGGGCCTGGACAAACTTCCTTCTTCTGTATTTATTCTCTTCTTGTTGTACTTGAACTTTAGAATGAAAATAGAGTCAACTTTTATCTCATCAAAACTCCTCCTGTTTTAATGAAAGAAGGATATCATTTCTGTAGGCTATCAGCTTTGACCTGGTACACATGAAAATTTTTAGAATGTTCAGAGTTTTTTTTAAGAATTCCAAGATTTTAACATAGTAATAAAACTCTAGACAATAGTCTTTATCAATATGGCCCCCAAAGCACTGGCAACAATGATAAAATAAACAAGTGGAACTGCATCAAATTCAACTGTGTGCAGCAAAGAGAGCAATCATCAAAGGGATATGAGTGGGGAAAAGTATTTGAAAACCATGTTCCCTATAAGAGGTCAATATCCAAAATATATTGGAAATACATAAAACTTATTCACAAAAGACAAAAAAATTGAATTTAAAATGGACAAAAGACCTGATTAGACCATTTTTTTTTCAGAGAAGACATACAAAAGGTGCTTAACATAAGCAAGTGTCAAGCAAATCAAACTCACAATGAGATGTCATTTCATCCCTGTTAGAATTGTTATTACATAAGAAAGAGAAAGATACAAGCTAGAATCTCAAGAAAAGGTAACTGTGGCTACTGTTGGTGGCAAGTAGGTTGGAGAGCCATTATTAAAAAAGAACGGTATAGAGGTTTATTAGAAATAAAACTAGCACATAATTCAGCAAGCCAAATTTTGGTTAGATATCCTAAGGGATTTAAATCAGTATGCTAAAAAATTGTCTGCACTCCCATGCACACCCATGCACACTGATGCACTATGTGCAATAGCTGAGAAATGGGATCAACCCACATGTTCATCGAAGTGGAAATGTAGGTATATAATTATACATATATTTGAATGTATATTATAGAATATTTGTCAGCTCTAAAAAGGAAAGGAATTCTGCCATTTTCTACAGCCTGAATGAGCCAGGAGTATATTATGCTAAGTGTAGTCAGTCAAGCAAAGGAAGTCTGAAACCCAATGATCTGACTTCTATGAAATCTAAAGTCAAACTCATTGAAAGATTAATATGAGAGATCCAAAGTATAAAAAAATAAAAGAGCCAAGTAGGAGTGATGGAAGGAAACAGGAAGGCATGTTTTGTGGAGGGAGGGAGGGAGAGGGCCCAGACGGGGAGAAGGGAAGAAAACATGATGAAGATGCAATACGTATATGCACAAATTTCTCAGAGTGAATGTAACTAATATATATTCTAAACACATACTAATAAAAGAAATCTGAGGGAAAAATCTTAGTACCCAGAAACTGATAAAAGATTAGTTGTTAAAAGATGAAATGTTTCAGATTTAAAGTGAGCAACTTTGTAGATTTAATATACAATCTCAGAACTACAGTTAATAGTCGTGTACTGTGCGATTTCAGTTAGTGAGAATAAACCTTCAATGCTCTCATCACATACACTAAGTAGTTACTCTATGAACTGTGCATATATCAATTATGATAATCCATATATATAGCATCACATCATGTACCTTGAATATAAATAAGCCTACGTGTCATAATAAACGAATAAGTAATTCTAATTGACAAGAAAAAATTGAAGCTGTTCATATTTAAAATTTACTTGATAAAAATCATAAGTAACTCATAAATGCAACAAAACAACTTAAATGCAAGCTTTTGAATAGACAAGTATACCATGACTAAAATTATTTATTTTTAAACTTAGATCCCTGATCTATCTGACGGTGACCCCTAGATGTGATGTGATAAGATTTAGTTTGTACAAAATGCAAATGAATCTAGTTTGCACACGATCTAAATTTGGATTTGGGTTTTACCCGTTGATGATCCAATTTTCTCAGGAGCATTTATTAAGAAATCTGTGTTTGTCACAGTGACCTGAAATAGCACCTTTAGATTCCCTGTGTATGTGATTTTATTTCTAGACTTTTTAAAAATTGTGTTCAGCTGCTGTATTTCAGGACAAAGGCACTGAAGACTCGTTGTTTTTCTTTTTTTCTTTTTCTTTTTCTTTTCTTTTTTTCTTTTTTCTTTTTTCTTTTTGAGACAAGGTCTCACTCTGTAGCCCAGGCTGGTCCTGAGCTCACTAGTGTAGCCCAAGCTGGCTGTGGGTTCAGGACAAACCACTCGCCTCAGCCTTCCGAGTGCCGAGATTACAGGCTTGCACCACCATGGTCAGCTTTATGTGGTGCTGGGGAATTGAACTCAGAATCTTGCACTTTCAAGACAAGTTCTTTAACTTCTGTGTCATTCCTCTAGCCCCTGGAGACTCCTTATTGCTCAGAGTTCCTGGAACTCAGAGATTCCACGGTGATTATGTGGATTCACTTCCTGAGGAAGAGGGTGAGTTGGACAAGCAGCCCTGAGGAGCCTTTCCATACTTACTGGGGAAAAAGACAAGGTAAGGTGGAGAACCATCCATTAAAATTTCTGAAAGTGCACACGAACTTTATACAATGACTGATTTGAATAACATAGCATTCAAGTTTGGATAACAAACTCACAATTCAGGTTGGATTCTTATTATATCCAATTATTACGAGACAGGAAATGACATGGCAGGAATGCAGGGCATATTCTTACTCTTCATCTGACAATGGGAGGAGACTGTGCCAAATATATAAATTAAGGAGAACTGACAGAGAGTTGGATCATCTTGTATGAGATTCAGTCTTATTCAAGTCTACTTTCTTAACAAAATTTAAATAATTTTTTACCCTTTAAACGGGCCTTAGGTATTATAAATTTATTTCTAAATATTTTATCACTGTGAAAAAGTAAAACTTCTGTTTGTTATTGATTTAGTAGGCAAAGGCTATCATTTTCTGTATATTATGTTTATAATTCTTCCACCTTATTAAATCATCTTATTGTCCAAGATGGTTTATTATTGATTCTCTAGACTTTTCCAGGAGGATTTCCATATCTTCTTCAAGTTGTACATTTTCTTTGATGATTCTTGTTTCTTCTTGATTTTTTTCACTTAATTGCATGAACATAACATTCAGCAAACGGTTAAGTTTTAGTATGAACATTCTTTTCATGCTTCTGGTCTTAGTGAAAATATGCTGAAAATTTCTTTCTTTCTTCTTTCTTTGTTCCTTTGTTTCTTCCTTTTTCTTTCTTTCTTTCTTTTTTTCTTTCTTTCTTTTTTTTTTTTTTGAGATACTGTCCTGCTTTGTAGCCCAGGCTGCTCCTGAACTCACTGTGGAGCCCAGGCTGGCCTTGGTCTTCCAGCAATGCTCCTGTCTCAGCCTCCGGCCTGCTTGGATGACAGGCCTGCACCTCTTCTCCCGGCTTAGTGGTACTGGGGAACCAAACTTAGGTACTTAGCACTTTCCTAAGCACTTTCTGAGCAAGTGCTTTGACCACTGAGCTATTCCTCAAGACCCTGAAGATTTCTTTATTAGGTAAGATACTGGAAAGAACAAAAACAGCAATTCTAGTCTTAAACATTTTCATCAGTATCGTATGCCAAACTTTGTAAAAAAAAAAGTACCATTTTAATACCTATAGAAGTAACCATATCATGTTTCTCTTCAGGTTCATTAATAACATATGTATTGTATTAATGTATTTCCTAACATTGATCCATATGGCATGTTAGGGTAGATATCTCTTGGTTATTTTTCTAATCAAAGTGAAAATTTTGTTTGCAAATACTTTAGTATTTTTCCATTGATATTTATAAATCATATTTGTCTGTAATTGTTCATGTGATCTTTTATCTAGGTTAGTTCTTAGTATCTCTTGCTTCACAAAAAGAAAAAAAATAGGAATTTCTCCTGACTACCAAGGCGCTGGACAGCTCCTGGAGCATGGGCTACCTAGCCTGTAGAGCTGGGGAAATTCTCTCTGGCAATAGCCCGAGGCCAGTGGCTCTTATAATTTGGTACTTTACTATCTTTCTATCTTACCTCTACAGGGATTAATTTTGTGAAACCACGTTTCTTAATGAATTTAGCTCTTCTATATATTCAAAAAATTTTCTTGTAGCTTTTTCCTCCTTTTCTTCCTTTCCTCTTTTAAGTTAATGCTGTCCAGTTTTTTAAAAATATCCTTTTATGCCTTCTGTTTACTTTGCTGTTACTGTTTCTTTTGAGTTGAAATTTGTTTATTTTCTTTCCACTATTTTTTTCTTCTTTTTAAACACTAGACTGGGAAAATTACATTAACTTTCTTTTTTCCCCATCATTATTACTAATATATGTGCAATATATAGTGTTTACAATGAACTTGAATATTTTGTGCATATATATATCATATCAATATTATAGTCTCTTCCCCTCCCCATTTTTGTCCCTCCCACACCCTACCCATCCCCCTAACTCCCACTATCACACTCAGTTAGTTCTATAGAATGCCTGTGCTCTGTGTTTCCCAAATCAGAGAAACGTATTTAATCTTCTACATCTGACTCATTTTACCACTCAATTCACTGCTTATTAGCTCAGTTTCCCTTCCCTAGGATGGGCTGCAGTGGACATATCTTGATATCTCTTCTCTAAGTCCACCTTCACAGACACCTTCGTTGGAGTGATTTTCCAAAAGTTCTTTTTTTCCCCTATATCTTGCTACATCTTTGTTGAGACATTTTAATGTGGCCTCACCCACCAGTCCACATAAGAAGAGAACCATAACAGTGAAATTTATAAATCTAGAAAATGTGAGAAAGAAAAAGAGAGAAGTTGAAATTCAAATTCCTTAGCTTAGTACTGAAAAGTAAATATTTGTACATTCAAAAGACATTCAAGTTGTCATTGTATCAGTCAGTTTTCTTAGGATAAACTTACATCTAAGACCAAATAAGTGACTCTCTACATTAAACAAGTTTAAGTCTGTATCAAATTGCTACATTAAATGAACTTAAATCTATATCACGTAAGTATAGCAATAGGGGGGCATGCTTAGTTATTTCAGTTTTTTAACCTTTAAAAATTATTTACTCACATTTCACTAATTACTAACATTTTACCAGATTTAGTTTATCATTTTATTTACCTATCCATGCCTTACTTCACACATACATTTTTAAAAAGATTTTTATACCAATTCTCTATGCTGATTATGATTATGTTTTGTAATGTTATATACTATTTGAATTATAATTATGGGGGAAGATTCATGGATTTTATGAGGCAGTAGGTACTGATTCAAATACCAATCTCCTTTTTGTGACACTTTCTCTTTAGATATTTCTTTTCCTTTTTCTTTCTTTCTTTCTTTCTTTCTTTCTTTCTTTCTTTCTTTCTTATTTGGTTGGGGTATGGTGGTGCTGTTTGTCTCTCAGCTTCTCTCAAAGATTCCTTCAAGCATTTTGTGCAATGCTGGGCTAGTGGTAACAAATTTCTTCTGCTCTTTCTCCCACACCCATAATACTGAGACTGGTTCTCTCTGAATTGTCCATCAGCTGTTGTATCCAGCTACTTTGCTCATTTGTAATTTTGGAGTTGTGCCTAATTATAGCATTTCTTTCCTCAGCCTTGTGTTCCAAGTCTGAAACTCGGTTCTCAAAATTTTCGAGTTGTCTTCCCTATTTTCACTTTTTTTTTTTTTTTTTTTTGTATCTTGAATTTCAGCTAGCTGTCTCTTGCTAGGTATCCCAGACTGGTCCTGAACTCACTGGTGTAATCCTCCTGCCTCAGCCTCCCCAGTGCTGGGATTACATGTATGCACCACCACACCCAGCTTTATATGGTGCTGGGGAGTCTAAGGCTTTGTGCTTACAAGGTCCCACCCACTATTTAGCTTTTAAGTGATTTTTATTATACGTTTTCCTCTGACAATTCGTTTATATCTTGAATTCTGACTGACATATTTTTTGTTATTTTTAAAATTATTTTGTTTCAGCCTGATTTTCTCTTTCACCTAAGAATTATTGTTTAATGACAAATTTAAATTTTTCTTAGTTGGGAGGCTGCTTAGATCTTTGATTTTATTAATAATTTATAGTTTTATTGCATCATGATGAGTGTGACTGTTATACTTCTATGTCACCAAACTTAAAAATATTTCTTTATAAAAACACAATCAATTTTTCTGGAGAATTCCCCATGTGAATTTAGGAATAGGATAACTTTTGACTATTAAGCTGTGAAATTTGACATGTATCGGAAAGTACTGCCATGTGACTCATGTTGGCTGTGTCTTCAACAGCCATGCCTACTCTGCTCATTTGACCTGGGATGTTAAAGTCTTCTTGTATCTCCTGGATTGTCTTATAGTTTTTACTTTCAAAGGTGATTGGTATGCTGTTTGATGATATTTAGCTTCTACCTGTATTGTAAATTGTGGCTTTTCCAATATGTGTTCAGCTCTTTTCTGGTCTGACACTGAGGTCATGTCCTTGCTTTCTGAGTGTTTTTATTTCACCTCTACTCTCAGTTATGATTAAATTTTTCATGTTTTACTTTACACATTATGTATTTTATTCATGGTAAGAATTGTTGGTATTTTCCTTACTCCGTTGAACCTACTCACTTCTCTATTTTTTATACAACTTTCAATTATCTGGCTTGCAACTGTACATGTTAATATCTAATGGTTGCCTGTGTAACAATCAATGAGATTATTCTAATTTCCCTTTTCGCCTCTTGATTTTAGCTATATAATTGCTACTTCCCAGAATATAGTATTTATAAAATAACCCATGATGTCTAAATTATGGCACATTCTTTCTTCATTTTTATCTTTACTTTTAATGTGCTACTCACAGCTAAATAAACTATTGCTAAGTAAACTGAGCAATAATAATCTTTTGAGATTTTTCCAGTCATGCTTTGTTTGGGTAAAACTTACCTGGTATTAGATTGCTCTAAAAGAGTGTAGAGTCTTCTAATCTCACATATGCTAAAACGTCTTTTTCTATAATCTTGATAGTTGAAAGCTGTTGGCAGAATAAATTACTGGCTCACATTTTCTTCTCTTTAGATTTTTGAAACAGCTCAGCTTGCCTTGTGCTGTGGTTAGGATCTGGAGTGTCCCCCAAAACTCTCATGTATTTTAATGTTGTGGATTGTCTATGGGACCATGTGATGTTGGTGGACTGGGGTGTAGTCTGGAGGGGTGCATTGCAGTTAAATTGAGACTAAAGGCATGTGAGGTAGGATTAACGGTGTGTAGTGGCCACACCTGGATGCAGGAGGGACTGGTTACTGGGTGGAGACCTGAAAGGATACATAAGCTGCACCTGCCTTCCTGGAGGACTGGGACTGTCTCAACTGGCCTCAGTTTGTCTTCCTGTTTGTGATGTCCGGGGAAGCTGCCTCCACCTCTCTCTCTGCCATGTAATTCGATTGTTGCCAGCCATCCCTGAATGGATTGTGACCGTATGAAACTGTGAGCTAAAATAAACCTTTCCTCCCCTAAATCTGTGGATGTCAGGTATTGAGTCACAGCAATGGAAAAGTAACTGAGACAACTTGTTTGAGTGTTGATTATGAAAATCTGGTTCCAGTCTAATTTCTCTTTTTTTACCTTTGCCTAGCAGCCCTGTGAGTCCAGGCACATACGCTCTTCCCCACTCCCCTCCTAGCCTCCTCTAGTCAATCTTCCCCTTATTCCTGAACCTGTCCCCACTCTGAATAAAAAAAAAAATATTGATCTCTTGAGAAACCTATAGAACCCATTGATAAAATAACCTTGTAGTTAAAAAAAATTGTGAGTATATGCTAAATTGCTATCTGCTGGAATTCGCTGTTGTCCCCTCCCTTGCTCTGTAACCTGTGAATGTGTCCCCCACCCCATTCCTGTAAACAGCTGACTTTTGCTTCTGTATACCTGCTCCACTTCATATGTTAAACGGGAAATAAGAACTCTACAAAAGGCCCCAGAAACTACGGGGGCTGTTAGAGACTGTTCTGATCTGGCAACCTCCCTACTCCAGTTAGTCACTGGCTAATAAATCTTTCCATCCAAAAGGTGGTGTATGTCCTTGGCAATTTTATCTCGTAGATTTACATAAAGGTTCTTCTTATCCTGTGCTTGATTACATTGCTAAGATAGTGTCAGGGCGGATTATTGGATTATTGAAAGTCATTATTCCTTCCTACTTAATTTAGCAAACTAGATATTTTCTGTTTGTTTGTACTGTAATCTCTGGTAAAATTACCTAAATTTGGCCGTATTTGATATGTTACAAAAGGATGCATCACAATGGTTCTGCAAAATCACTGTGTGCCTTTGTCCAGAGTTATGAAGTAGAAAAGAAAGCCAATACCAGTTTTTAAAATGCCATGCTTCTTTTGGTTGAATAACATGCACATAAATAGATCTGGATTGGGAGTTGCGGTTTGGGTAAAGATAAGAGTGGGGGTGGGTGATCTATATACTGTGCAAGAGATCAGAACATATAGAGAGAGCTCTCATTTCAGTTCAAGTGTTGAGGCAGGGCTTTTTCCAGCTCTACTCTGGGCTTAGAATCTAAAATCCACTTCTACTCATACTCTTATCAATCCCCAAAGTGTGAAGGGCTCTCTTTTCGAAGTGTTAACAAAAGGGAAATGCTCTATGCAAGGCAAATAAGGCTAGTAATCCAGTGTACCCAATGCAGAGCCTATGTGAATGATTTACAATATCTCTTGGACTCTAAGGTAATTCTTATTAGGCATACATTTAAATATTTTTTATTCAGTGACACAATTTTATAGATATCTCTGAAATTCCAGTAAAATCTGTTTAAGTCCATAAGCTGTGGGTTGAGAGGTGTTAGAAATGGCTCACAGGAGTCTACCTACCCAAACAAAGGGTGGATGTGGGAGGCATGGAGGACAGAAATATGAGGCTTTAACTTTTTTTTTTTGTAAAAACGGGTGACTTTTCCACATGCAAGTGAAGAAAGACACACTGAAAATATGTGTCCCTCCCCCTACCTTTTACCTATTGGCAGGATGCACAATTTTTATGATAAGGTCTATGGTATTAGATCAGAGTCAAGTCAGTCATTATGGCATGACCTTTATCTCTCCTCCCCTTTCCTCCTTTGTCTAGTCACCGGGTCAGGGATAAGTTCATGGAATTTGAAAGACTGCCATCTTTTTCTGAAAAACGTGCCACTGCTACCATGTGGTGTTCACGGGGCCTTTATAGAGAACAACAGGTATATGAGGGAAGATAGGCCTGGGAGACTCACTGGGCAGGGAGGACAGGGCTTCTGCCACTCTCCTGGCTACTGTGCTCAGGACCTGAGGCTGGAGAAGAGGGGAGGACAAGGCAGGGAAGCATCTTTGGGCACCTATATCTCAAGGTAAACATGGGATAACCTTCTCCTGGCTTCTTACAGGTGAAGTGTATCTAGAAGAGGCAGGATAAACAGGCAGGTACTTGGGAGAGGGGAGATGGATAGATGGACATAGATAGTATGATCTAATAAGGAATAGATGTTTGGTGATCATCCTAGTTTCTATATTTTGCTCTTAAAAATCTTGTAATTACCTAAATGATGGGGTCAGAAGAGCATCTTCAGCTATTCATAAAGCCTCTTTAAACTACAACTAAGTTTATGCTAACGAAAGCCTGGAGGCTGGGTCTCCTACGTAGCTGCAGGGTGGGATCTAGTTGTAAAATGAGCCAGCAATCTTAATGTAGAAGATTGGAACTTTCTGCATCTTCCATCTTCAAGGTACTAAAGATTTAATTTAATCCACACTGGCCAATCATTTAATCAGTTGTACCAGAGAATTGGAACCTCTGGCAAAATCCATTGCAATTGGGTATGGAGAGTTTCTGGATTGGAGAAAACACTGAGGTGCCAGGAAACTAGTACGGTAGAAGGGGCAAGGAGATCTGTGTCCCTTCCTCCTTATCACCTCACCATACCCCGCAATATCTCTTCCATTTGTCTGCTTCTGAGAAGTATCTGTCATAATACACAAATTATAGAAAGGAAACTCTTCCCCCCAGTAACATGAGATGTGTTGGCAAATTATCAAGCCTGAGGAGGGAGGAAGTGATGAGAATCTCTGGTTTGTATTTCTTTAGTTAGAGATACAAGAGGTTGAAGACTTTAAATTGTTGTCTGTGTTGGAAAAAGTTCTGAGAGAATAGACCATTTTCTGTGAGATTGATGCCAGCTGCAGGGAGAAAAATGTTGAAATAAATTATTGGACACCTGCTCAGTATTGAGGGAGAACTGAAGAGTTACTTGGTGAGAAAAAAATCTGCATATTTGGAGTCAGGAGTTTTGTCTGAGTGGATAAGTCATTTTCTTTTGAATTGTATGTATCCATGAGGATAAATAGATATAGACATACACAGGCAAATAAATGTAGACATAGGTGAGGGCTTGCAGCTATGTATAAGTAAATAGAGGTAAAGAGAGACAGAAGTGTATACTTTTATACATCTGGATCACAGTAGTGCCAGTCGTATGACCTTCTCACCCTTACCTCGGGTTCTTCTACTCCTCAGAGGATCCCCTAGAAAAGCCCAAAGAAAGAGAAGGGCAAATGAGCAAAGTTAAGGAACAAACCTAGCACAGACTGTGTTTTCTGGAAACAGACTCTGGAGTGGAGTTTGGGGTGCAAGACGCTTCTTGGCATCAGCTCTTGGGATGGAAGAGGGGAAAAGTATTATGCTAATAGTGAAGACCAAGGAGGTCTCAACCAAGTTGACATAGGATCTGCCCACTACCCTGGCCTGCATTTTGGCCAACTAGTAGGCCGTAATGGTACCGCCCCTGAGCCACTGGGGGCCAATCCTCAGGGAGGCTATGGTGTCTGGCAGGTTGTTCTCTCTGCAGCTGAGGCTGTCCTGAAGCAACTGACAGCTGGACTTGTCTTCTGCCCACCACTCACATCTGGGCAGCACATCCTGGTGGAGACTGGGCCAACACATCTGTTTCTACCCGAGGTCTTTGAGCCAAGTACCCTGAGGAAAGAACAGCTCTGAATTGAATGTCGAAGCTTGCATATGGTAAGTCTAAATATATATTTTCCTGAAAGTAAAGCTTAACTATTCAACTGAGACTATTCTGAGGGCTAAAATTGGAGATGCTGTCAAGGGGCAGTAAGAAGGAGGCTCAACAGAACACTGCTGGAGAAAAATAAAGCTGTTGCCTTTTTGAGCTCTTCAAAAGTTTTAGCTCATGTAACAGATTGGATTAATGACTCCAGTTATTTACACTTCCCTGACTCCATACTCTTTTCCATGTGACCTTTCGATTCTTCCCACTTAAAAATTCAGGGAGTTTTAAGGGTGTTTCTCCAGCCCTTGACCATATGGTTTGTTTATGCAATAGTAAAGCAGAAGTGATGGTGTGGCTGTTCTGACCTAGGCATCAAGAGAACTTCAAACTCTGCTTGCTGTAGCTTGTTTGATCATTGCCCTCAGGATAAGGATGGAACAGAAACAGTTAAGTTGAATTGCTGTGACCAAATAAAGCTGAAAGTAGAATACTCAGCTGGTCTGTAGACATGTAAATCCAAATGGCTCCTACCAGTCTTCAACTAATCAACAGGTGCATGGTATAGTATAATAAGCAATTATTGTAGTAAGCCACTTAGTCTGGGGGAGTAGCATACAGCAATGGAAAACTGGATAGGAGCCACTAGAATAAACCCTTTTATACTTATATGTACAACACAGATGGTTAGTGCTTGGAGATGTGATGCCACCTGCTCATTCTTTTCTATTGAGCATTTCATTCGTTTCTTATTGAATAATAGCTAAAAGTCTTTGGGTACTGAGAGTTACCTTCACAGTGACTACGGTAGCAATAGTGAACAATTTCAAAGGACACAAGAACCATACACATCAGTAACTTGCCAGTTCTTCTTAGGCCGACTAACTTTTTATCCCTATAAAGTAAACACAGTCATTTCTATGGTCACATTCACTTTGAATGAGTTTTTGGAACATACTGAAATCTCAGTGTTGGAAGAGAAGTCAGAAATCTATGTCTGTGAATATGATTATTTTCTTAGTCTCTATCACAATTTAACCTGAGGTCAGAGCTTCCTTCCCAGAAAAGAAAGGAAAGAAAACAATTTCATACACAATTCCAAGGGGCTCATGGGGCCCATGAATTTTGCACCCCAGGTTCAGACACATTGATAGACACCATGACTAGCATGGCAAAGCTGTTCTTATCATCATTCCTTGTGTTTCTAACTAATGATGCCAACATAATGAGATAGTAAGAGTAAATTTAGTCTGTTTAAACAAGTAAAAAAACTTAAAAGGAGTAGATCATAAATTTGAATCAAAGAAGTTATTGATTTATGAGCCATTTGTGCTAAACTCTTCTTTCTGTCTGAGCTAAATGTAATTTCCTTACATATATACCACACTTTGGTGCAGTAAAGTTAGAGTGTTGCTTCAAGGCTCATTTTAATTCTCTTGGCAAAGTGCAAGCTCAGAAAATCTAGTGATTCTTCATTTTCTTCCAGACACTCTCAAATTTTTCTTTCTGACAGTTTTCTGGGCAGCAACTCTAAGGACACCGAGAGCCCTAGAGACATTCATGTGGGTGAAAGCTATGCAAACAAGCACTGGAAGTATTGTCTGTGAAAGAATAATTACAAGGAGAGTTTGGCACTGTTCGTATGCGTTTCATTTGCTTTTGTGTTTATAGCCAAACCTAATTTAACAAAACAACAAGTGTTTTATAATTAAAGCACTTTCCTTTGTGATCCTTGATAGCATTGCCTTGTTAATATTTTAATGTTACCTTTTATATTTTTATATGTTGTGGTAAAAGGGAAGCTTTTAAGATGAAGATTTTCTTCTTAGAGTAGAAAAGGAAATTTGTAGATAAGCATAACCCAGGATCACTATGATGTTTCTCAGTGGTGGATTCACCTGGGGGAGTTCACCCAATGTGTTTCCTCAGCTTCTTGAAGGACTCAGCTCTACCTGCATGCTCCACTAAGCTCTAAAGATAGAGGAACAAGACCAGATAGACTTCCAGAGCATTAGATTATAGTTCAGAAGTCACAATATTGTAGTCCAGTTTGCTTGGAAGATAAACTTGATATTTAAACCAGAAAATATTGAACTCTTAAATATTGAGTTAGTATCAATTAATTGATATTAAGCTAATATATCTTTTTATATTAGAAATAATTGCTGGTTTTAAGAACAAACATGTGCAGTTAGTCTGAGCTCACGTTACACATGGCTTGTCACCTGGGCAAGATGCCCCTTTAGAAGGCACAGGTCTCGCCTGACTCTGCCTGGTTGGGGTTTTCATCCTATTTGCTAGGACCAATTAAGCACTTGAGCTTAAGACATAGGGCCAAGCTGAAGAAGATGCAACCCAGTCAGGGATTAGAGTGTTGAGAAAGGCTGTAGTACTTGGAGGGGTATTTCTGGCAATTATTTATTAGCAACTTTTGTTAAGTTGTAGTTGTGAGATTGACTTGCTGGTCATCTAACAATAAAAACTGCAAGAACAAAGGCTCACATTTAAACTACGAATCCAGGCAAGCATGACTTCAGATGTGGGGTGTTGTGCTACGAGTCTATAATTCCTCTTGCTGTCTACCATGTACTGACCAGGCATGGTGAAACTGGGTTGATGAGGTTCTCTTAGAGTCTGGCTTCAGGGTCACTCTCTTTTTTGTATATTTAACTATTTAGTTCTTACAGCTATAGTCTTGTTTATTTTATATTAATCACGTTTTAAGCAATACCAATGACTTTAGCTGTTACTACCATCTAGATATCTACAAAATTTCAATAGAGAATGCTTCAAGTCTAAAATACCAACACAGCTGAGGAAGATGTGGCCTTTCTAGAGATATTTACTAGGATGAGTGCATATTTGAAAAGAATCTGTCTATCGAATTATGTCATACAGATGAGGGTGTTGAGGGTGTTCATGTTACTTTTGGGGAAAGGTTAGACTGACAAGTTGGAAAACAAGATAGATGAACTGGGGAAAAGAGAAGAAAAAGGCATGGCATCATGTAGAGACTAAACAAAGCGTTAGGATGGCTGAGGCCATCCTGGGTAGGGGGACAGAGAGGAACATGACCATTAGGAAGGGAGAACCTGGGAAGATGGTCTGTGCAGTTTACCTTGGAACTTCATTTAGGATTGGACTGAACTGTACTTCTTCACATTTTTCAGAAAGATCTCTTCAGCTACTAGAGAAATAAAGTGCCAAACAAGGTGTTTACTTCTCAGCAAGTTCCACTTAGTCTCATGTTTTCAAAAACCTCAAACAGGCACCAATGAGACTTCAATAAAAAAGCGTTATTTATATGACATGATTTTCATAACAATAAAATATGATATTGATGCTCTGCATGAAATGTTAAAGACCCAAGGAATGTGAAAGTCAAAACATTTTCTCATTTTGCTTTGACATTAACTAGCTTAATAAAATAAATATTGAAGGTAATGAATTATACAGTTTTAAACTTATTTCCATTAAGTAGAATGCCTTGTATTGGAAGCCTGTGTGCTCTGGATTGACTACACTTGCAAAAAAATCATTACATTACCTGGCTTCACTGTGAATCATTGAAGAAGGCAATCTACTCACAAACAACTACATATAAATTTTGTTTCCATTTTTTGCGATTTATTTCTTCTTTATTTATACAATCATTAAATGAAAACAAATCATAGCCAAGAGAAGAACAGTACTTAATCTCCTGCATAGGCAGGTATTAAATGCCAAAAATTAATGGCTCTGCAGGGATCAGCTTTAGACTTGAATGTTACATCGCTACTGATTTATTAGTAACTTTGATAAAGTGGTACATTCCCTGCTAATTTTAAATTATAAAGGATACTTACTTGGCAAAGGTGAGAGCAGCTAAAATGCAGAGGTGCCAAAGATTTCTAGTAACCTCCAGAGGAAACAAAGGGAAAAACAATTGAAGATCCTTACTGTTTAGAAAAATTGCAGAAATATAAATTCAAAACTTCACTGGTTGTAATATCCCAAAGTCATAATAAATAAATATGGTTTATCAATGAGATGGGGGCAAAATTACCTAAGCGGATGCTCACTTATTCCATTGCACTGAGATACAGTTTGTGTGAAGCATGTTCATTAGGCAGTGTGACCTTAGTACCAACACAGATAGAAGACTGGTTAAAGTAGCTTTGGACACATGGAGAAATTGAACTGTGGTATGCTCACCACTGGCATCCATAGTCAACTGTGACTCTGAGAAGACCTTGTTCAATTAACCCAACCAGATGCAAGAGGCTGGGCCCTTATACTCTAGCACTGACTAATCATTGAGTGGTAACTGGCCCCCAGGAAAGTGGTACAACTTTGAGTTGTGCAGCTCCTCAGTCAAAAGCAATTCTCAGCGCCTCCAACAAGCAATGCTTCCATTATCTGGGGAGGTGAGTGTCTTTCTCTCCCAGAAAGCCAAGAGGAGACTCACAGTACCCGTTGCAGCTGTCGTGAAGGAGAAAGTTTTGGGAAATGGCTTCAAAGGATACGGGTGAGGGAGAATTCAAAATAATAAAGCAGAGAGAGGAAGAGATCAGTTTAGGGAGACACTAGGTTATAGTTGAAATGGTTATTGCTGCGAAGAGCAGGGGCTTCCTCTGAGATGGTGATTCTATATTGAAAAATCATAGTAACCCCCATCCAAGGCATGGAAGATGGCAGCCTGCTGGGACTGCTTCCTTCCCCAAGGGACAAGGGCTACTCACAGGCTGTTAGCTCCCGTACACTTCTGGATTTGGGCTGTTTCCAGAACAACTGAGCAAGGTCCTGCAAGACAGGCTCCCATGTAACAGCTGCTGATGATTGTGAAAAAAGCGAGTGTTTCAAGTGCTCCCACTACACCTGAGCCATTTAGGGAGATGCTCTCAGACTGTACCTGTTGACTGCCAGAGCAGGGATCAGCACAAAAGCAGGAGTTTGAGGCGGATCTGATGAAAATAAATCACGGTAGCTTTGCCTTTTCATGCTCCACGACTATCTGACATAACCATTACTCTTTCATATTTATCTGGCAAACTCATAACTTAGGATCAATATTTATGGGTTTACTGCCCAGCTGCATTTGCCGCATATTCTACCACGAGGAATAATCTGTCATACTTGAGCAAGAAGGATGAAATATTTGTAACTGTGGTCTAAGAATCTTAACTTTTTCCTCCTTTACATTAAAATAAAAGATTTAGTATGAGTATTCAGATTTTGATGTTGGTCAACATAATAAAGAGTGTGGCACTGTCGCCTCCCTCATTTACTCAGCGTCCTCCAACAAGTGGGTGGAAACATTTGTAAAACTTGCAAGTCACTAATATTTAAGAATTTTAGAAAAGGAAGATATATTAGAGAATACTAAGTGAAGCTCACTTTATAGACAGATAAGTGAACAGAAGCCAAGTGAGTAAGTCACCATACCAAGATAAAATGCATTCGCCCATGACAGGACAAAGAGAAGAACCCAGCTTCCATGACTGTAGCTCAGTGCTCTTTCGCTCAGACCTTGCTTCCTCCCGTACTATATCTCCACATTTTAATTCTGAATTATGACTACGTACCTTATTTGGGTTTCTTTTTGATCATTACTACAGAAATATACTAAACATAATATATAAATTATGTGGAATTTTCTGTTAATTGCAACAGCATATGCTGTTCAACATTCTCTAAGTCAAATAATGGAAACAATACTTGCTTTGTAGAAAGTAAGTACAAAGCTTTACTGAAAAGCAAAAATAGCAAGTCTTTCAGTGTTTCCATATTGCACAAAATTTCTGAAAGGTACATGTGAGGTTAGTTGGATCAAAGACAGAGCTAGAAGCAAAGAGTGTGCACGAGAACAACCACAGATAATGAAATGCCAATAGGGTAAGGCAAGCTATTTATTGGTTTCTCAGGCTAGAGAAAGAGAGAGAACTAAGAACTTCTGAGGGAGATAATTGCCTAGGGTATCAAGGACGGAACAATGGGCTCGTCTAATCCTGGCCCATTCATCCAGCCCAGCTCTCTGATGAGCTGAGCCGGGGCAGCAGTATCAGAAGTGGCAGTGCTTGGGACAGAAGGACAGGAAAAGATTTTTGGGGGTAAAGAAATTTTCCATCTGATAAAAAGAGAGACAAAATAGTTGTTGACCCCCACACAGCTCTGGGTTGTAAAACACTATTTATCTTCTCTGAAGGATGTGTAATAATACAAATGTTGTGGTGAAGAAAATTATGAGCCAAGGATCAAATGAAAATAATTCATACAACATATGAATCCTGGATGCCTTATTAGAAGAAAAAACAAATGCAGAGTGAAAATATTCTCGGTTTTATCTTCTTCAAGATTACCATCAACTAAATTATGCTGGCCATGCACTCACAAGCAAAATTACAAAACATTGACAGTGGAAACCATATGTCAGAGGATGAGTTCTGGTCAAGATGGCAGCCAGGTAACAGAGCTATTCCATGTTTCCTTGGTAACTCACTTAAAAAGTTGAGATTATAATCAAAAATTGCTTGTTCAACTTAGCTAGGAGAGGAAGAAGTGCTCCAACAGTTGAAGGGAGGCAATGGAAGGTCCGAAATTCCAAACACATATTGGAAGTGAAGGAAAACAGCAGCCCAGGAAGCAAGACTGAGAGGCACCCTGAGCCACTGGCATCCTCAGACGGAGGAAAGCCCAGGAGAAGTGGGAACTGACAGCAGCTACAAAATCAAGCCTAAAGGTAGTGTCAACTGCAAATGCAATCTGAGTTTCCCTAGAAAATGCCTACCAGAAGCACTGTTTTTTAGCCATAATAGGCAGTGAGAAAAGCATGATCCATTTTTAAAAAGAAGAGCCCAAGACTGAGTTGTTTAGAGTCAAACAAGACTCAGAAGAACACAACAGGGTTTTGGGGGTCACTCTTCAATAGTGCCTAGGAAGAAGGAGGCAAAAGAGACAGACATGAAGAGGAGAGAAAGACTGCCAGACCCCTAAATGGCTCAGGTGTAGTGGGAGCACTTCTGAGGGTGGACAACCCTGTCCTGGGGGCGGGGAGGGAGGGAAACCGGGACAGGCTGGAGAGCTTTGCTGAGGGAACATGGTGTGATCAAGATGCCTAGAGGCCATCAAACTGTTAGGTCCTTTCTCAGTACCTACTCCTAGCACAGAACTCGGAGGACCTTTCAGCTGCCCCGTGCACACCCTTATATCCAGGCAAAGAAACCTCTTGCTAGGCCTTTCAAGTGAAGTCCCTCCACAACAGAAACATGGGAAGAAGGCAAGGGAACAGGACACCACAGACATGCCTGAGACCCAGAAACTGATATTATGAGCCCTGAAATGAAACTCATAGTGAAGGAAGTAAAAAAGCAAACAAATGAATCAGACAGCCAGTTCAAATAAGATATTCTTTAAAAATGCAATGATCAGTGGGCTTAAAGAGGAACTTACTAAACAAATAGTGGTCCTAATGGGTACAAAGCATATAGAAGCCACAAAGAAAAAGTCGGCTGAGGTAAATAAGAAAGTGAAAGATGTGAAGTAACTTTTTGATAGAGAAGTGGAATTTTTGAAAAGGAATCTAGCTAAAATTTAGGAATGAAAAATACATTTGAAAGCAGAGGAAGTCAGGTAGAATATTGTGGGGACAAGGCCAAAGAAACACATGTTGTAATGAGGCATGACTCCAAAATTAGAAATGAGAAAAGTAGCTGGATACACCAGATGATGGATGATTCAAAGAGAAGCAATCTAAGAATTATGGGTGTGGGAGAAAGACCAGAATATAGAGCTGAAGGCTTAAAAATTGTGTTCACTAAAACCATGAAAGAAAATTTCCCAAATTAAGGCAAAGAAATTAATGTCCAGGTACAAGAAGCTTGCAGAACACCAAATAACCTCAACCAGCAATGAGACTCACCACAACATATCATAATCAAAACCTCAGAAATACAACATAAAGAGAGAATATTAAAAGCAGCAAGAGAAAAACAGACATTATTCTACCAAGGGAAACCCATTCGAATTACTACAGATTTCTCAAGGCAAACTTTAAAGGCCAGGAGAGTTTGGAACAAAATCTTTCAAGCTTTAAAAGACAGCAAGCATGAACTGAGGTGGGTGTATCCAGCAAAATTATTCCTGAAAATTGAAAGAGAAGTAAAAAAGGTTTTCATGACCAAGAATCTCTAAAGAAATTGTGACCACTAGCCCAGCACTGGGGAAAATACTCGAAGGCATCTTTGAGACACAAAGAGACAAGCAGCACCAAAGAACATGGAGGCAAGGACACATCTAAAGAGAAGGTGTATGTGTCCACTAAAGGGATTATGTCAATTTGTGTAGATTATGTATAAGAGGAAGGAAGAGGGAAGATTGTTACAGCCTCCTCCTTTGGGAAACTCTAGCCTTTGCAATTGTCTACAGATGCTGACTTGCTGCACATCGCAAATTGTCAGTATAGATTCGCTCCAGTCTCAGCTTGTGCCTATCTGCCCATTGCTACTCTTCACTCTCCGATCTCCAGGCTTCGGTCTTCACCTGAGATCTACTGCAGACTCTCAACTCACCAGCTGTCCTGCAGTCCCGGACAGGAGATCTACTTCACAGCTGAGCAGCCATCTTGGAACACCTCTATCCTTAGATTTATAAGTCTTCCTAATAGACGTTTTTGTGACAAAATCTGTAAATTCTGTCTTTTGAAAGAACCCAAACTAATACAGTGTAACAGGAACAACAACAACAACAACAACAGACCTCAGTCATTTGATTGGTAGCCCACTAACAGTACCAGCTTCTCATCAACTCTGAAACTTCCACATAACTTTTATTTTATTAGTATATTAGTTTGTAAAACATAATAATTATATTTAACATGAGGAATTGGTATAAAAACTTAATCTGTAAACTTTTTATGATGTGTATGATGTGTATAGATATTAGCTGGAGGTGGAGTAGCAGAAGGCAGTGGTTTTGTTTGAGATATTATTAGTTTCAAAAATAGTAAGAGTTGGTAAATAATTGGTTGTTGGGGTCTTTTCTCTGAAACTGTCATTAGAGTGGTAAAGATAAAAGATCATATAGCCTTAGTCCACTAGCTTAGAATTTAGGCAGCTATTAGTTTAACCTGTGCCTCTTGAATTTTACATTTTAATTTCATGATTTGTAAGTAAACTTGTAATAATGATTTTCTTGTTTCTTCCTTCTCCTCTTTGGAAAGAACCCTTTAAAATTGTGAAATAACTAAGTGTGCCATTATATCTATTGCTTTAGCGGTGATATACTCTTGTGATATAGACTTAGGTTCATTTAATGTAGTGATTCATTTATTTGGTCTTTGATATAAGTTTCACCTAAGAAATCTTATCTATATAATGATAACCTGAATGTCTTTGTATAGCAGACCAATTAATGCTAACCAAATTTGGAAAGAAGCCCATACACCCAAGTACAGAGGACTGGATAAAGAAGATGTGGTACATATACCCAATGGAGTATTACTCTGCCATTAAGAACGACACATTTAGGTCATTTTTAGCATCTTGAGAACATTAAGTTCAATGAAATGAATCAGACCCAGAAAGTTAAGTATTATATAGTTTCTCCGAGAAAACCAAGCCACAAAATTGTAAGAACCACAAAAGAAAATAAGAGGATGAAATTTGTAGAGAGGTAAAGGGAAGGGGGTGGGGCGAGAGGGTGGGAAGGTGAAAAGGAGATGATATGTTAAAAAAGAACCAAATGAGGGTGAAGTTGGGGAGGAAGGTAATGTAATTTTGATATTATATATATATATATATATATATATATATATATATATATATATATATACATACACACAAAATACTCAAATTCACTGTATACATTATGTATTGGATATATATATATATATATATATATATATATATATATGTATGTATATGTGTGCGTGTTTATGTATATATATGTACATATGAAAAAAAGAACCTATAGTATAAATTGAAATAAACTCAAGGGAAATTCTATATCCTTAACTACTTTAAGTAACTACTATTAAAAACAACTATTTAAAACAATAGTCTCCAAGTTGAAAAATCTGAAGAAAAGCAACAGCTTAAGCGAACAAACCCTAAGAAAGAAATTAGTAAAGTTAACAGCAAAAATTATGAAACTAAGAGAGGGAAAAATAAGGGAATCAATTCAAGTCAGGTCTTATGAAACAACAATAAAAAATAACATAGGTGAACCAACTAACAATTTCAGAAAGAGGAAAGTCTTCAGATATAAGACTCTGCTAATGACAGGGAGGGAAATATAAAATTGTGGAAAATATAATTTACTAAAACATTCACTAGAAATGATTTCCCAGTTTTTCAATATTTTCCTCTCATTTTGTTTTCCAATTTCATCCTGGTTAGAAGGGTAGATTCCACTGAACCTGTGCAGACGCCTATGCTTCTGTGAGGAGAATCCCGTGGAGCAGGAGAATCAGATATTAATGAAAAATGTTTCATTTCAGCTTACAAAAATGGAGCCTACTAAATTCTAATGGGTAAGAAGTAGCTTAAAGATATCTAATGGGTAGTATACACATAATAATTATCAGCTTTCTGGCAAAAAAGAGAAGACAACTCTGAGCCATAATTTTTATAACTTTTGCATTTCTGTGCAAAATCTCTCATCATGGTTGACTCAGTGCTGATGTGACGTCCCTGACAGGAAGGGGAGACAAGTCAGACAGGAACAAACCACTCTACAGTTGCCTGCAATCTACCCAGCAGATATCCTCAAGTATATATTCTACTAAATAAAGGAAGTGATTCATTCCACTGACATTTGATTACCTTTATTTATAGTTTAATTAAAGTTTCTGTAAGTTTAACTTATAATGGTGCCTATTTTTAACAATCAGATCCAAAGTTCCCCCAAAGTGTAACAACTGATTCTAGCACAATACTTTACCTACTTTTTGGTCAGACCAGCTCACCTCTGGGGATTTATCTTAAATATACCCTTGCACAGTGACATGTATACACAATTGCATTATTGTTTGTGATATCAAAAGACAAAAACCATCCGAGTTTCTATTTATGATAGAAACTTGTTGTATAAACCCTGGTATCTACTACAGGAAAGTATCTGAAGAAGTTTTTTAAAATATAGAAATGACATAGAATAAAAAATAAAATCTTGCATCTTGCTATACACAGATTTCCAGTACGTAGGTATATGATGTGAAACAATGAAAATGTTTGTGTAAAATAATTTAGTTGTATTTGCATAAAGAAATTTTTATGTATGAAACTCAAAAAGGTAGTATGCTTGTATGGGATGGAGAGAGAAAGGGGCTAAATACAAAATGAGGAGAAGCAAAACTTTCAGTTGTTTTTGTAAATAGTCTAACTTACAGAATTGTACATGACTAGATTACCAAAACAATGGACAATCTGTTTAAAACAATAACATTTATTTTTGAACTATAAATAGGATTTTATTAATGCTTACTATCTAAACTTGATAAATTGTACTACATTTATAAATTTATAAATGCTAACTACTCCTGTCACATCAAATATTTTTCAAGTAAACCTTTTCAGTATTCATTTTTAAAGCATCTTTCCTTTAATTGGACTGTGGAATAGATCAGCCATTCCATGTGCCTACTTTATTTGCATGAATACACCACTTTTACAGGTAGCTAATACACTGTGCTAATGTGAGCACAACTTTCCGAATAAACGTCGTTGTGACTGGTTGTCTCCGTGCCGTACAATGTCCTAGCTAGCTTGTGCACATGAAGACAATGAAGCCCCGGCTCCGGCTTCCATGCTGAAGGGAACACTTGACATTCTTCTCACATTTTAATTTCACTCTCATGACTCATCTCTGCTTCCATTTCAACTAAACATTTTGTACAACTTAGAAAGGTGAAAAGATCACTGGGTTGAAATTCAAAAGAGCGATTCTATTCCTGCTTCCTCCCCTTATGAAATGATTCTGGTTATGCAGTTTAATTTCTTTGAGCCTCTTTTTTCAATGATAAAGCAGAGACCGGCAGGGCTTTTCTGCACAAAGTACAAGGACGTTATCATGACCAAAGAAGGTATCATTGTAAGCACTTGGATGAAATCAAGGGCTTGGACGAGTTTATGATGTTCTTACTACCATGACCACAGAGACATAATTTAATTATGCTGCATAGATTTATTTGAAAAGAAAAAAGCTATCTTTGAAGTAAAGCTGAATTCAAATATTTCTGTATTATTCAAAGTACTAAGTACACACGTCTGAGCTGTCTCTGTTTACTTCTAAGTTGTTTTACAGCACCTACTCCCTCTGCTGTTCACATTTGCCTTTTTCACAACCTTTTAAAGGAGGAAGAGAAGCAGAAATCAAACAAAATTCACCTCTGTGTCACCCAAGCCCTGCTAGCAATTTTCTTTCTTTCTTTGGTTAGATTATTCAGACATTTTCTATTCTTCTTTTTTTTTTCTTTTGAGAGTTTGCAGAACTGTGCCTTGATCTTTGAAAATACCACTCTTTGGGTGCTGTTTAAAGCTTTTGATTTTAATGGCACATGCTGTAAAATGCTCAAAATCGGAGATCATTTTTTCTCTCAATACAATAGAGTCAGTCAGAGATGGTAAGATTGGATGTCAGGAGCAATTTGGCTTCTCCACTTGGGAGATTTTTGCTTCCAGACTCTGAGTGCTAATGAATAATTGTGAAATTTACTGAAAGACAAGTAACAGGCTTGGCAGGCACTGCCTCCGGTTCATAGCTTGTTCTGAGCCTGACCCCTCTGGTGTCCTGAGATGGTGAGCTTTGTTAAATTTTATGAATTTATTGATTTGAAAAACGTACACAATGCTACATAGAACTCAAGGGAAGCCAACAACTTGTTTTCTCTAAATTTATTATCCGCAGACTTCTACCACCTGGGTCATAATTTTGTTTGAATATGTGTACAAGAAAAAGGAAGCATGTGATCTGTCATTGTTGTTTTCCTTTTTCTTTTCTTTCTTCTTTTTTCTTTTTAAACTTGGGCTTGAACCCAGGGCCTTTGCACTGAGATATATCTCTGGTCCTTTTTATTTTTTATTTTGAGAGAAACTCTGACTAAATTGCTAAGTTATGTGAGCTAGGTTTAAATTTATTATCTTCCTGCCTCAGCTTCCTAAGCAGCTGAGAGTATAGGCAAATGCTACCATGCATATATTTATTGGTAATTCTGCCATTATTCGTAATGCTTCAGTCAATATGTTTTTCAGATGATAGAGACTATATTGGGCATTTAAGTAATCATGTCATTGTAATTTATCAGGTCAAAATGATTTCTAGTGTTTGAGTACAAGATGGTGGCCTTGGTGAGTTTAAGGCTAATGACAAAAGCCAAACACATTCAAATCAAGTTCAGAATGACTAGGGGTTTGGGGCTTGGGACAAGAACTGGCCATCAGAATGAGACCATAAGACCTCTCCTCCCTTTGCAGAGATGAAGGTTTGCACCAGTGCCTTCTCTCTCTCTCTCTCTCTCTTTCTTTCTTTTGCCCTCTCTCTCTCTCTCACACTCTCTTACTTTCTTTCTTTCTTTCTTTCTTTCTTTCTTTCTTTCTTTCTTTCTTTCTTCACAGTTCTTGCTCTGTAGCCCAGGCTTGTCCTGAACTCACTATGTAGCCCAGGCTAGCCTTGGACTCCTGCCAATCCTCCTGCCTCAGCCTCCCAAGTTCTGGAATTACTGTAGTGCACCACCACACCCAGTTAATGTGGCACTGGAGAATCAAACTCATGGCCTTGCTCCTAACTGCTGTGTCATTACTCCAGCCCCTTACTGCCTTCTCATAGGGCTCCACACCAAGGAGCTGGAGAAAGGCTAGTATCAGCAGATTGTCCAGGCATACTCTTTCAGTTCTGCACAGCCTCCCCCAGACCATTAGGACAGTGCAGAAAGCAGCCATTCAGGGACTAAGGAGTCCTTTAGTTCCAGGGAAACTGGAAATCTCTTAAAACTAGCAATCAGCCAATCTCTCCAGAGTTCTGTTCATGAAAACCTTCAACTTTCTACAAATGGTGTACAAAAAGTCTAATCAGCTAAGACACAAAGTAGCTTTGACATGTGTGAACCCATAGTCTGGCAGGATCAGATCTAATCAGCTGGTCAGGAGCCTTGTCCCCCCACAGTGGCAAAGGAGGATGCTATTTGGTCAATATCGAATCTAGTGATGACCTATAATATTTTAACCTCAAGGGAAGTACACTGAATTTGAATGATTAAAGGTGAGAGTAAGCCTCTGTTCAGAACCTTTCTTACTGAGATTGTTTTGTGGAACTAGTGAATTATTTCATCCCTGCTAAGATAACGCAAAGGGAAGTTCTTCTTTAGAAAAAAAAAATCAAGGCAGGGATGCAATAGCATCTTTGCAGGTTCAGTCGCGGCATTCTGGGAAACAGATTATTCAACAACAAAAAATTTACTCTTTTGAAGTGAGCTTGGAGAAAATCACAGCCAGCTTCCTTCCTACTCTACCAATACCAATGGGGGTCAGGAGGCACAAGACCCTGTGTTAGAGGCAATGCTTCCCAGATCCTTTCTTGTAGAAGAAGGAGTATAGGAAATACAAACTCCACATGTACCAGGGAATATGGAACCTCAGACAGCCTGGATCATCACCTCTGATCTGGTTATTGAAGAGACTGGAATAAAGGAACTCTCTGAAAGGTACAAAAAGAGCTAAGGAAAACCAGCAAAGGACAGATTCAGCATCTCAGAGGCAAGTGAGAGTCCTTTCCACCTTGGTCTGAAATGAATAAAAAGGAGGAATTGTTGCTATTCTGTGAGTTTAGCTCTACACAGAATGCTGCTTGGCAGGTGACATGCCCTTCAGGAGGCAAGAGGAGGTGAGTGGTGAAAGCTGCACAAAAATCTGGCAGAAGGGCCCTGAGACAAACACAGGTGCCTCCAAATGCCTGCAACTGTCTAGAACCTCACTAGGCATACAGCAGGGTAGAAAGGTGGCGTGGAGGTACAACAGAAAAGAGACAACATCCAACACACAGGACAAGTGTTGCCCTCATGCCCTGAGGCTAAGTTCTGGGTGCTCAAAGCATCTCGTAAGCTGAGACCTGGGATCTTGGGAAGACATTCTTTACCCAGACTATGTGCTCACCAGACCTACAGCTGGCCTGACCAGGTGGGCTTTCAACTTTCCATATTGTGATGATACAAAATGTGGAAGGATCTTGGATCAGAGGAGAGAGGCAGGTGTCTTTCACTCTGATACAGCCTCTTTCCCAGCGTAAGAGTTTCTGCAACACAGAACTCAAGAGTCTGTGGTTCTGATTTTCATTGTGTTCCATTGTCTATTCATATTTATTCTAATACTCAAATAGAAAAGTGAATTTTAATTACAGATTGTTGAGAAGTCCTCAGTGACTTCCTTTTTGCCAGATATTTTATTTATGTTTTCTGTCTTGTGGATGCTGTTGACCATCTTGTCCTTCTCAAAGTCCTCTTGTCTCTTGTTTCTCTGATTCTGATTCTCTTTCTCCTTCATCAACTCCTGTTTTTCATCAGTCTTCTTTGCTAGATCACTATTAAAGGGCATGGTTTCTTCAACATTTTCTCATCAGCTTGGTTCCCCTGCTGTGCTCATCCGATGCCCCACTTCACCTCCAGGGCTCTAGTGTCCCTTTATCTCTCCTACACAGATCCCCACCAGCACTGGAAGCCCTTGTGTCATGTACACAAATGAGCACCTCCCTAGTGCCTCAAACACAGCCTTCTAAACCCAGAGCTCATTGTGTTCTACCCACAGCTCACTGTGGCTTGTTGAATTTTCTATTTCAGTTAATGGCACCATCATTCATTTGGTCACTCAAGCATAATCCTAAAGTAATTCTAGGCACTTCCTCCTCCCTAACTTCCAGATTCATTCAAACTACAAGTGTTGCCAACTTAATTTCCTAAATGGCTGGGAAAACTACCATTGCCTCTCCATCTTCCCAGCAGCTGCATTGCTTAGTGTTGAGTCATCTCTCACCTAGACAACTGCAAGAGCTTTCTGCTGTGCTCTGTCCTAATGTGTGGAGCTCCCATTCATCAGCACCCTTCCCTTCCCCACTTGTGCTGAAGCCTTCTCTGTATCAGGTATGCTCTGCGGTCCTGCAGGCACTCCACTTCCGGCTTCTTCAGCATTACACCAGTCTCACCTTGGCATCTTCGGGTGCTGGTGACAGAGTCAACCCACCACAATGAGCCCAGCTCTCACACACTTGTATATGTGCCTTAATGCCTTTTTTCCCCCCAAGGTAAATTTATGCTCACATTGGAATCCCCACATTGATGTCATTTTTCCCTCTACTAATGGAGTATTCCAGGCCTGCTTTGGACTAATTCTGCTTGTACTCTGATGGCCTTTCATTGCTTTCTGCTGCCAGAATTTCTCTCACTTCCCCACATGGTTCCTGTCATAGGACTAGCAACTGAGTCTTCAAATCAATGAATTCAATTCATTCACAAGTTTCAATATAAGACATTTCAGGTTTGGGTTTAAATCAATGACTGGGGGAAAGTCCTTGTCTTACGCCTCCTCTATATACAGGGTGTTCCAAAGATTACTGCATAAAACAACATTAAAATAATATAAAATAAAATTTGTTTGCTCAGAGTTAACTTTTCATAATATTTGAAGGAAAACTAATGCCATGAGTACAATTATGTAAGCACTAAATTCAACATGCTGAGTGTCCAAAAGGAACTATGTATAGAAAAAAAAAAAGTATTTTGGAATACCCTGCAATATGCAACACTCAAGATAACTTAGTAATGACAATACAACACAATGACTGAGTATGGAGCCCCACACAATCTAATTCCCTCTTCTATTTTTCCCAAAATAAAGATGTGATATTTTCAAAAATCCATATTTGAGCTGGGGGTTGAACCCAGGGCTGCTGTACTAAGCTACACCCTAAGGTCTTTTTAATTTTAATTTTTACTGTTTTTGGTTATGAGAGAGGATCTCACCAAATCACTAAGTTATGCAGCCTGAGTCCAAACTCACTTTCCTCCTAACTCAGCCTCCCAGGGGTTATAGTTATGCACCACCCCACCCAGCTTCTCAGTTACTCTTAGGCTGAATTTTATAGTATACACAGCCGATCCCAGCAAATTCGGCTCTATTACCTCATCATGCTTCCTGGACCCCTAGGCATAGGTACCTTGACCTTCCCTCTGTGCCATAAGCGTGCCCCGCTCCTGCCCCCAGCTCCCTCACTTGTGCTGCTCCCTGTCTGGGACCATCCCTTTTTTCCTCTTCACCTGGATAGCCTCTGCAGTCCTTAAATGCTGAAGCCAATGCCAGCTCCCAGGCATGGTTTTCATGGTGCGTTCTTACCGGTCATCTTCAGGCCTCTACTAACAGGTGCATATGTTGTGCAATAATATTTCAAAGAAGCCTGGCAGGACATGGTCTACTTGAATATTTGGTATGATAACATACTGAGAAAAAAAGTGAAGTGTATCCAAGAAAGGGAGCTATTTTTAAAATTTTGCACAAACTCACTGCTTCAGCTGCTAGTCATCTTGCTTTGTTTCCTAACACTCTCCCTACGTAACAGTCACCAGAGTTGACTATACTTAAGAGTCATGAATTATTTATAACATTTCTTAAATTTAGGGTCTACCACTCATCCCTTTGAGAAGAGAATGGCCCCACCTTGACTAGCGTGACGCCCTCACCTCAGCCAGCCTTCTCTTCTGCCACAGGGGGCCACCCTGCAACATGCAGTGTTTGAAGTGAGCCAGAACCGCTGTGCCCTGGCTGAGGGGCTCTGCAGGCCTCACCTGGGGTCTGAAGCAAGCAGGGCTGCTCCCTTGGGCTCCGTGCTTATTCCTGGATCATTTCTGTTGTTTAAGCCATAAGAAAATAAGTTAATCACAGTTGGCCAGTGAGTTATCTGTTCTGACAGATGTGCCAAAGCTGCTCACCACCCAAGATGCCTTGTAGCATTTGCCCATAAAAAATCCCTGCATTTTCCTCTTTAAAAATGCCTCCCTTGTAATAACAGCATTATGTTTGCTTTGAGTAGAATGCCAAATAGAGATAAAATACTAGAAAGTTTAATTACATGTCCTTTATATCAGAATGTCATAGCATATAGTATGTTAGCAATTTATTTTTCTTTCTATTTTATGAGCTTTACCCAATGTTACGATAAAATCTTACACTCCCGAGAGCCTGATTGCACAGAAACAGCCACACTGACAGCATTTAGAGACCCGGGCAGGTTACCCTGGTAACCAGCGTGGCCTGAAATTATTCGAATGCTCTGACCATGTTGGCTTCACTTTACACTGGCCATTGATTTGGTTAAGAGGGGGGGATGGGGGATAAGGAGCACACAAATGAGGCAAAACCACTTCTATTATAATTTACCTCCAAAAGTTTGCCTCAACTACATAGAGCTATCTGACCAATGAGCAGAACTGAAGTACCATCTTCTGGCTTAGAAGTTCTGGGCTGAGTTCTGTCAGCACAGTTCTGCTTTAGTTCTAGAATTCCATTCCAGGAAATTGGCTTCCTACTCGGTAGGTAGCAGCCACTTTCTGCGCATACCCGTCAGGCATCCACACACTGACCCACGGATTCAACCAAACACAGATTGAAAATACGTTTTTTAAAGCTATGCTTGCACTGAAAGTGTACACCGATGTGTTGCTTGTCATTGTTCTCTAAACACCAGAGCATAGCAATCATTTACACAGCATTTGCAATGTGTTCAGCGAAAGTCAGCTGGTGGTGACTTCAAGTGCACCGGAGGATGTGTGTGGCTAGATGCAAATACTATGGCATTTTCTCTGAGAAGATTGAGCATCTGTGGATTCTGAAATCTGTGGGCTTCCAGAGCCCACCCCCACAGGGCACTGGGGAGCATCTGCATATGTGAGAAAGTGAGATCAAGAGATTAAAGTTTCAGAACTGGATCAAGTCAGATACAACTCCATACTTTTCATATCTTTAAAACTTTGCCTAAATACTTTCAAGCAATACATTTTCCTTCTTTTTTATCCTTGCCAAATACTCTCCTTGTAAACTTTTCTTGTGCTAGGGTAAGAGTGGCTCTGTCCATGTCTCTCTACATAAAAGAGCCCTGATCCAAAGGCAGATGGCATGAGCCAGAAGCTCCAGCATTACCAGTTTGTGAGCCACCTGCATGCCAACTAAAAACAGTCCAAATAAGCAAACAATAAAAAATAATGTAAAATGTGCAAATGAGTGCTAAAGGAGGCTAGATAATATAAACATGTCTTCAAAGTGTGTGCATGACAGCTGTCATAAACCATGGACAGATAGTGAACAGACAAAAGAATAGGTGAATAATTCTGGACTTCACAACACTACCCTTTGACCAACTATGATCGCAGTATTGCTCAATTTTAGTTAATTTTAAGAAACATTTTTTTTTGCTAGTCTGGTTGGGTGATAGCATGGAATCATCTGATAGAAGGGTAGCCAGACACGTGGGAAATACTCTTTTCACCTTCTTTCTGGAGAGAGCACCCAAGACATCAAGAGGTACTAGCGGGTCTGAAATTTTGCAAAAGCAGATGCCACTTCCCAAGGAAAGTTTGCAATCAGACTTAAAAGACATAAGATTTGATAATAGTTTCCAAAACTCAAGGTTGCAGGGATAATGTTGAACAAAGGGACACTTTCTGTTGGCTCTGGAGTCTTCACTGCTCAAAAGAGCTGTGCATCTCTAGGCTGTAGGAAGTCTTTGGTGGCTAAGCCTCCATAGGTTAGGCTGCCTTGGAAGAAGGAGGAGCTCTGTTTTACCATAGTTGAGGAACAGGCCTGTCTTGACTCTTGAGTGCCGAGGTGTGGGCATGATTGTGAGCCATGGGAAGCCGTGGGAACCTGTGCCTATCAGTTTGACAGAAAGAACTCACTGAAAATTCAAGCACTAGGCCTTGGTCTCCAATCCTGCCTGCAGTGACCAGCAGAAAAGAAAAAAAAAATCCCCTATTCTCAGGCTCTTGACCTCAGTGACACGGTGCCCTGTATCCTCACCTTGTGCCCTTGTCCATCTGGTTTCTTTGTCCAACAGCTACCTTTCCCCAGCAAACACTGACATCTTTGCTCTGGCAGAATTATGCAAAGAAATCATGGTGACTGAGTTTCTCTACAGAGGTTCAGATTGTGAAGAGGTGGTGTTCTGGTGAGGGAGAAGTAAGGAGATAAGATCGCTGCTGGCATTAATGTAAGATGTGGTCACTCTCTTTGATTAACATTGAAGCTGCGGTTAGGATAATGTTTTTCCTCACAGGCAACAAATACCAGAGGTACAGGTAATCCTCTAAGGGGCAGTTTGCATTGTAACAGAAAGCACAGAACTATTCTAAGCATACATCTTAAGTCATTACTTTATGGCTTGCTACGTTATTTGAAATACTTTTTAAAAATTTAAACATTGCATTGCCTTTCCTATTCTGAAAACAGACATGCCCTCTGAACTACAGGGACGGAAAATTGTAAACACACTCTGTAGAATGCAGACGCATATGGGCACTTGCCTAGGAAGGCAATGCGCTATCCCATTACTAAACGTTAAATGGTCTGGAACACCTTCTTGGTCCCCTGGGAAGACTACAGGGCCATGGAAGTGAGGCAGTGTGCAGATCTAGGCGGCAGCGCGCCCGGCGGGCCTTCAGGGCTGGTGGGGCGCCTGGCGACAGCGCGGGGCTGTGAGCAGCTCTGAAGGGGCGAGGCAGGATGGGCGGGTCACGGGCGGGAGCGCCAGCCCAGCCCTCAACCCCGCGGTTCGCCTGAGCCCGACAGCTTCCTAGCGCTTCTACCCAGCTGAGCCGTCCCCACTAGTGGGAGCCTTGCACCGAGCAGCGGGACGCCGACAACATTGGGCAGAACGCAGCCGTGGGCGAGACTGCCAGGGCCCGGGTCCGAGCGCCAACATTGCGGGGCCGCAGGTGCGTGGCAACCGGGAGACCGAGCGGGACTTGGGAGCGCTGGCGCTGGGAGGCTCCCTCCCCTGTCTGCGGGAAGCGGAGGTGAGCTTGAGCTGTGGCGGTCCAGGCGCCGTCCCCGCTGGGGCTCCACGCTGGCGGCGGGGCTTACTTGTCCTTGGAGGCCGCCCCTGGCAGTCTGGGGAGAGTCCCACCAGGGGACATTGCCTTGAAGCGTCGGGGTGTGTGTGTGTGTGTGTGTGTGTGTGTGTTGGGGGAGTATCCTTGGGAACTGGAAAAGGCGCGAGTTAACTAACCCCGCCCAGAGCGCTCCTGACCGACTGGGGAGCAAAGGGCCGCGGGGCTCCCGAGCCGCCAGCCCCGGCTTGCCGGCCGGAGCGCAGGCAAAGTTTGCTCGCTGGGTCCAACCTGTGCTCTTGCTCCGCAGCCTCTCGGCGCCGCCTCTCCTCGCCCTCAGCATGGAGTCCCCTGTCCGGATCTTCCGCGGGGAGCCAGGCCCGACCTGCACCCCGAGCGCCTGCCTGCTCCCCAACGGCAGCTCCGGGCTCGCCGGCTGGGCCGAGTCGGACAGCAATGGCAGCATCAGCGCGGAGGACGCCCAACTGGAGCCCGCGCACATCTCGCCGGCCATCCCAATCATCATTACGGCGGTCTACTCAGTGGTGTTCGTCGTGGGCTTGGTGGGCAACTCGCTGGTCATGTTCGTGATCATCCGGTGAGCACGGGTCAGGGCCAGGCAGAAGTAGGGCGGGGCAGGGAGGGACTCCGCTGGGCAGTGGGGCGGCCAGCCTAGTGGCGGCGACTCTGTTCCCTGCGATCATCTCGGAAGGCGGCTCACGGAATGCGGTGAAGGGTTTCCTGGTAGCCTTTTTAACAGCAGGCAGGGAAGGAGCATCTCGGTGGCTAGAGGCATGGACTTGACCCTGGAGTGATCCTAGAACCCTAAAGCTCTCGCCGAAAATTCTGAATGGGACAGTACTTGGGAGGCTGAGGCAGGAGGATTGTTCTGAGTCCAAGGCCAGCTTGGGCTACCCCATGAGTTCAGGACCAGCCTGGGTTACAGAGTGAGAGCTTGTCTAATATAATAATAATAATAATAATAATAATAATAATAATAATAATAAATTAAAATTAAAAATCAAAAAATTATGAGAAAGTACGAAGGACTTGGAGCACAAGATCAGTGCCTGCTGGTTAAAGAACTAGTGCACTGCATGACCTCTGGCTTGGTTGCCTGAACCAGTTTGGAGCACGTTGTTTTGTCCTTTGTAAATATTTCCCACGCTGAAGCCCACTGAATGAATGCACTGAGGACAATTCAGAGCTCCCTGTGACTCCTCAGACTGGTGTCAGGGCTTATGAAACAAAGGGCTGCTGCAGCTATTTAGGGTGCTGATATCCAGAAGGGAGCCTTCTTAGTCCTGAGCTGCCTTCTCACTCCTTTAGAGTATCATTAACCCTCTACTCTTTATCCTTTGAACTGAGGGCTGTGGGGGTTTTCAGAAATTATTTGGCTACTTATTCCCAGCAACCCTCCCCAACCCCCAGGAGAAACTGAAGTGTTCATTGCTCTTTTGTGAACATTATCCTGAAGTCAACTTCCATTAATAAAGTTCTAATTATCTACATATATGCTAATTTTCTGGCAAATGAAGTGATTTCTACTTTTAAAAAGAAAGGGGGAAAAGCCTCAAGTTTGATCTACATAATCTTTGAGATATGTGTTTCACAAAGACTAATGCTTGGGAAATACACTTTGGAGAATGATCAAGAAAATTATCTTCCTTCAAGAAAGTCCTGAACATAAAGGAAGGATGCAAGTCACCTTGACTGTGGACAAGGGAAGAATGAAAACTGGTTTCTTCTTCTATTTTACCTTGATTTTAGGTTTAAGACAGGTCTTTTATTTACCGTGATTTAAAAATAGTATTTACAGTAGCATAAGCCTTTTCTCCAGGAAGTCATCATAATAAAAACAGCTCCTTTCCTTCCGTTTTCTTTCCTCTTTCTTTCTTTCTTTCTTTCTTGCTTGCTTGCTTGCTTGCTTGCTTGCTTGTTCCTGGCTATGGAATGTCAGCTCTTTTATTCTCATCTGTACTCGGAAATTAAAGACCACCACTATTTACACCTTCAAATACGTATTATCAAGCTCATTTTCCCCGCAGTTAGTGTAGATAGCTCAGTACCCTTGGTTACCATAATTGCTTCCTTCATTTCACAGGAGTTCTACTAGTGATGAGGAAAGAATATAGAAGGAGGAATATGCTAAGAGCAATTTTTTGTTCAAGTTATTAGTAATCACAGGTGCAACCTCCATTAGAGAGAATATAAGACAAAAGAAAAGTGTTTCCTTAATTGCAATTGCATTCTTAAAGATGGCTTGATATAGAGATCTTTTTAAAATTAAAAAAAAAAAACAAGATCAGATATAAGCCAGGCATAATGGCATACGACCGTAATCTCAGCACTCTGGAAGGCTGAGGTAGGAAGATCACAAATTCAAGTGCAGCCTGTGAAACTTAGAGACTTAAGATCTGTCTCAAAATGAGGTGGTGGGGTTTGGAAAGACCCAAGGTTCAATCTTCAGTGATGGAAAATAAAAAGAAATCAGGTCTCTTCCTATTCACGTCATACTAAGTGTTTTAGTAAAACAGACATCTTATCCTTACTTGAATGAGCACATGAAAACATGAATTTGAAGTTTCCGAGTTATTCTGAAACTTCTTAAATGGCCCTGCAGGCTAAGATTAAGAAGAATGAAAAATCCTAAAATAGTATATTTGTAAAAAGGAAAAAATTCCTTGTATAATTAACTAAGACTTTTAATGCACAGATTTCCCAAAGATAACAAGCACTAAAATTTACTAGATGGGAATAAATACAACTATAAATATTTCAAAGGTTAGGTAGTTCAAATAAAATCACCAACCCTCCCCTACTCCATTCTTAACTATTTCTAGACTAAATGTGACATTAAATTTAAGATGAAGAGTTATCCTACCATTCTAGAAAACTAACCTAGCAAAATGATAGTTAACTTAAATCCATAGCTAAAAGAGTAGCAGAGTGCTTAGATTTTTCTCATATTGGTACAAGGTTGCATACCTGAAAAAGGGAATCTCTAAGGAAAAGTTGATGGACTTGGGTTTATTTAGTTGGACAAGAAAAATGGAGAAGATTTCTGAGTGGTTGCAGCGTGCTTGTCAGAAGTGAGCAGAGCCAAGTGCAGAATTTATGTGCAGATTTTCTAACAAGTTGAGGACTGAGCTACTTTGCTTGAAGAGATGGAGGGAGCTATTTTAGGATATTATCCAGGTGAAAGGGTCTTAGCAAAGTTAAATCTTCCATAAAAGTCATTCTAGAGGTGAATAACAGACGTTCTGATGGTGTGCAACAGCAGTGCAGATCTAAGACGGTGAGTACCCACCTGGCAGCTGTGGGGAAAGTGTTGGTTGACTTAAGAGGTGCTTTGCAAATACATTTCTCCCCCATGGAATGCTCTTCAGTATGTTCTGGAGCTAGTTGCCAGGGTTCTTTGTATTTCATGTATGCCAATGATCACAGCCCCCTAATAATAGGACAGTTATATTTCACTGTGAAGATTTTGAACGGTATTGTTTAAGCTTTTCCTATTGCCAGGCTTTTGGGTTTGTGTTCCTTGGACGTGCCTACGAGTGTGATGCTTGGTACCTTAATCCCATGGTCTCTTGTCTTCTTCACGTATAGGTCATCCTCAACGAACATACCACCTCACCCACCACACCTCCACCCTTGGCCTTGCTGGGCAGCTTTACCTCTAACACCTGACACATCCATTCTCATCTCACCCATTTCCTATACTGAACAGCTATCTCCTTTCTCAACAAGGAATATTGAAATTTAATGAACACGTAGTATGTGCCAAGCAGAAAAAGCTACTCATTTGATGTCTATTATTTTAAAATCTTATTATTTAATCTTAATATTACTGCTATTTCCATTTAATAGATGAGAAGATGAGGGCAATAAAAAGTAAAAGGTAAATTCAAGTTCACCCCTCCTGACTCAGGAGTCCTCACAGATCCCAGAAACCTGACCCAAGCTAGAGTTTCCTTTCATGATTGCTACTTATTTTCCACCAAACACCTGGATACCTTCTTCCCTAAGGATTCCTTATTTTCTCTGAGACTGTTTTTCCTGCTCTGACCCACTTTAGACTCTGTGAGCTGTCACTCCACTCTCCATCTTGACAATGCACTCAACTGCCTCGCTGTTTTCTCCTTCGCCACTGCCTTCCATCAAGGCCTTAATCTCCAGCAAGCCAGTAATCTAGTTTCCATATTCTCATGCTTTGCTTGCTGAATGCTGTTGGGTAAATCAGATTTATTTTTGTACCTCATTCAAATTCTGCCTTGAAGTTTGTCTGTGTCCCTTTTCTATTTTCCATAAAGAGCCAATTCCTCTTCCCATTAGAATGTGAATTCAAATCTGTACTGGTTCCCAAATCCTCAACGGTATTTCCCTCACAAGAAGCATGCAGTCTACTCCAGCAGCGCCAAGACACGAGGTCCCGCTGCTGAGAATGGCACTTCTCCCATGCACACTGGCAGTCCTACTCTCACTCTGTTCTACCCCAGGGAAAGGATTTTTCTTCAGATCCCTGTTCACGTGTCTTGAATCTTCTCATGTCCCGGGCCTTTGCCACATCGCTTGTCTTCTTTCCACTCTCTGCATCTCTCCTTTACCGGTGGCTTCTTTACCTTCCCCGCAAGATCACACGCAAGTGTCTGTCAATCCCCACCGGTGCTGAGTTCACTCAGCTAATGACTTTTCTTCTTTCTGTCCTTCAGCAGCTGGTGAGTTTCTTGGAGAAATAGCCCTCCCTCTTCATGTCCTTGTCATCGCCTCTTCTACTCTCCTTGTGCTTGGGGAAGTCTCCATGGAGCTTCTTCACCAAAGCCAGGAGACTCGGGATTCAGAGGTTGTTTTAGAGCTGGCTGTCACCTAACTTCGAAAGGCTTGACCATCCATAAGTCCCTTCCTTTCTCTTGCAGTACTCTGTCTTCATCTTCCCCTCACATCCTCAGGGCTTTTCTTTGGTCTCCTTCACAAATTTTCTCTGATGGTCTGTGAATGGTCAAACCCTCCAGGGTCAGCCAGCTCTCTGTTGTTCCCATGCCTGCCCTTTTAAACCGGATTCAACCAGAGAAACAGAATCAGTGGCCAGACATAGTAAGAGACTACCTGCAGGGCATTGGCTTACTTAATTGTGTGGTTGGAGGGACAGGTCAGAAATCTATAGTGCAAGAAGCCAGAAAGGGCAAGCCACCATCCTGTATAGAAATTTCATCTTTCTCTATAAACCTCAGTTGTGCTCTCAAAGCCTTTCACCTAATGGACCCATTTCACCTGGGTGATCGTGAATGTTTTCCCCTGCTTAAATTCTACTGATGATGGACCTTGATCACATCTACAAAACATCTTCACAGGGGCATCCGTATGAGCCATGGGCTGACCAAGATGACATGTCAAACTGACTACCACACTTGTCTTCAATGGAGTCGTCCATTTTTGGAGTCAGAACTGTTCAATGCATGCAACAAATCTAAATCCATCTCCCCTTCTCCCAATTATCCATCTTTCTCTGCAGATTCAGCTGGCCTTCCCTGAATGGCTCTGTGTGACAGCCTCACAGATAATTCAGGCCTCTGAAGCATTTGCTTGCATTAGTCTGCTAAAGCTGCCATGACAAAGCTTCATAGATGAGGCAGTTTACACAACATAAATTTACTGTGTCACAGCTTTGGGTTTCAGAAGTCCGAGGTCAAGGAGTCAGGCTTGAATTTCTCTGAGGCTTCCCTTTTTGATTTATAAATGGCTTGCTTTTCCCTGTGTTCCTTGGAAGAATAGTCTTCATTCTATATGTAACTGTATTCTAATCTCTTTTTCTTATAAATATACTGATAGTATCAAATTAGAACCCACCCACGTGCTCTCTTAATTACTTCTTTGAAGGCCTTATCTCCATATACAGCCATATTCTGAGGTACTGGAATGAGAGAATATGAGGGCCATGGACCAACCAAAACACTACCATCCTTTCTTTTTTCTCAGGAGGATACTGTCCTCAAACTTCAGGTTTCACAATAATTACACTTATCTCTCTTGTTTCAGGTAGAAGAAAAGTTATATGACTATGAAGTTATAGTTCTTTATCAATTAATTCTAAAGAAAAATTTACTAAGAGAAACCCAGTAACAGAAGATTGTTTGGTCTTAAGTTTTGCTTTTTCTTCCCTCATTAGATTCCTCTAATTTGTTGCTTGGGTCCAGTATTCTCATGGCCTTTCCTTGAGAGAAGAGGACTGAAGTTTTCACGAACTCTGTAAGGTCCTTGTAAGATAAGAAAATCACAAAATACTAAAGGCATCTTACATTTCTTAAAAATCGCATTTCTCTCCGAAGGTCACTAACCCACCCTAGCTTGCTTGGAATGGAGCCTGATCCTTATGAAGAAGCCTGTCCTCTTGCCTGAAAACAAGAGGAAATGTCTGAGCCTGGCCACTCAGACCTATAATCCCAACCCTCTAGGAGGCTGAGGCAAGAGGGACACAAGTTCCAGTTCATCTTGGGCAACACAGCAACTTAACAAGAGCCTGTTTCAAAATCAAACACATTAAGTGGGTTGGGGATATAGCTCAGTGCAAAGACCCTGAGCTCAATTCCCAATAACAGAATATAAATAAATAAACGAGTCAATCTTTTGTTTTCTATATGCCACTGAACAGAAGTTTAATGCTTTATTTTTCCTATGCTCTCTATGTTCCATGTCACATATGGACTCCCTTGGGTTGCTTTGGAGCCAGCCTGGACTCATGGCCAAGCTGCTTCAAAACTATAGCTGTCCTGGAACTGAAGAAGTGTGAGGGTGAGCCAACATAAGCTCCTGGTATAGTGCCTGCCCACTCCATGCCTCGCCCGTTGATCACTGTAATCATATATACTTATATCTTCCCTAGTCTCAAAAGTGCCCATATGGCTTACCTTAGATACTATCACCAGATCATATGTGGGGGGAAAAAAGGCCAAAAAATACCTCTGTAGCTATTGTTTTTACTGAACATCAACCTTATTTTGGGTTTTAATGAAAATAATACCTTCTAATTTTTCCTGAATCTGTTGTCTTGGAATAAGCATTTAACACTTCTTTTAAAATGCAAACATAGCACAAATAAGTTCAGGAATTAATTTATTTTTCACAGTAATTTGTATGTGTTTGACAAGCTCTTAGAGAACTGGTTTCATTACAACTGCTTAAGTGGATTAACTAAAATGATTTTCTTCCTAGCACAAAATGTGATCAGAAATGAAGTCTGATGCATTATGCAGCTGTTGCACGGATCATGAACTAAACAGCTGTAGGAAGAAGAAAGAGAGGAAAGAGAGGAAAAGAAAGGCATAAGGAAAGAAAGAAGGAAGGGAGGAAAGAAGGAAGGAAGGAAAGAATGAAAGAAGGAAGGAAGGAAGGAAGGAAGGAAGGAAGGAAAGAAGGAAGGAAGGAAGGAAAGAAGGAATTTGTACTTGGCGATTCAGCATAGAGCTCTTAAGCTTTAACAGACTACAGACACTATCATAGCCTTCAAGATTATTTCTTAGTTCGGTTGACTTTACACTTTTTTCTGGCGTCTGTCTCAATGTTCATTTCAACGGGGATTTATTTCTCACTGGGTGGAAAGAGTTCCTCTTCACTAATCATGCTGTTGTGTGTTTTGAACAATAACTTCATGTGAATAGTGAAGTTGGTGCCTCCTGCCTTCAAAGTTAATTTTGGATGCTTCATTTCTTTGCCCAAGAGGCTCTGCACTCAGCTAAAAAAACCTAAAATTGAATAAAAAGCAGTTGCCTTTCTAAGTTTTGGTTTATATGATTTCAGTGATACGAATAAAACAGACTTAGAACTGTCAATTAGAGAGAGTTTCAGAATAATATTCATTTATTCAACATAAAAATGAGAGGGTAGTCTCCCATCCAGCCCTTTTTAAGAGCAGATGCTGGTTTATGTCTTAGGAAAAGACTTATGTAAGAATAGATTGTAGGAATGGAATTGTACCATAAAAGGCTTGTGGGCTATTGTTAGTTTACATATTTACCACTTACTTTTTGGACAGGCCATGAAAATTGGAATTTAAATGAAAGATAAGGAAAATACATGAAGAATTAAGAGATCTCAAAGGAACTGGTTGGAAGCTAGTCAAGTGAAGCCTTGGGATTAGAAATGATTGGTGTTAGAAGTATGTAGAGGTCAACTATTAAAATAGGAACAATTTTCTCAGCTCCTGTTGAGTATAAACTCATTTAAATGACAACAACGTAGGAAGTGGAGATTGTTAGAGTTTGTTTTCATATGGGAAAATAAAATTACAGAGGTTCAGAGTGTCTGACGGCCCACACTGCTAATGACCAATCCAGGATCTCAGCGCAAGTCAATCTCACTAAGCCCTCTCTGCTCCCTTGTGACTGTGCTGCTTCCCTCCCAGGGAAGAGGTGGCCTCATCCGACAGAGGACTGAGCACAGGGGCTAGTCATTGGGCCTTTCTACTTACCCACCACCTGTGGCTTGAGTCTAGCTAGGTCAGATTTCTACAAAAGCAGAGAAAGAATTTTAGATCCGGTTGTGCTTCTAGACACACAGGCAGATGTGTGCTAGGGAAGAGTCCAGCAGTCCTTTGTGACTTGCCGTTTTCTCCCAAGGGGCTGAGGTAGGTTCTCACCACCCCGTGTGGCTGCATGCTCCAGAACATTCCCTGTGGGGATTGAGAAGACATGTTGCCTTGACTCCTGAGGGGAAGTCTTGAGCTGTTCCCGGAGCACATGCTGGTCCGGTGAAATCACTCCTACGTGACCATTCCCCTTCTTTCTTGCCCTCCGCATCGCAGGCAGCTTGCCCAGTGGTGATGGGATGCGGGTGCAGTGCTGGCTGTGTGCTGCCTGCAGGGTGACTGCAGTTCTGTGCCCACAGCTTCTGCTCTGTGTGTGGTGAGTAGTAACAGGGAACTGCCAGGACCTGCCTCCTGGGTGAAGATTACTCCTTAGAAACTGCACGCAGAGGACAGTTGTCTCAGAGTTAGATTATTTGAGCAACAATGGCTGATTGTCCATTTCTTAAAAAAAATAAAACCACTGCCCTTTAGTAAAGAACCCTAATCTCAAAAGGCATAATCCAGAAAGATGTTTGGTAAATTAATTTTATTGAGATGAACTGAAGCTTTCTGGAGAATTTGATGAACTGAAGCTTTCTGGAGAATTTGATGAAATAAACTCATTATGTTTTCATATAATTCTATGAGAAGTCACATCAGGATTGTCGTCAGTATTCATCATCATTTTATTTCTTGTTGTTTTAAAAGAGGGTATCTTTAAAAAGAAGAAGGAGAAAGAAAGACAGAAAGAAAGCAACAAAGAAAGCAAATAAAAGGAAAGAAAGAGCTTTAGTAAGCCAAGTAACCTATGCCTGTAATCCCAGCACTTGGGCAGCTGAGGCAGAAGGATTGACATGAGTTCCGAGCCAGCCTGGTCTATGTAGTGAGCTCATAACCTGTCTGGACAACAGAGTGAGACCCTGTCTCAAGGTCTCAAAAAAGGAAACATTTTTAGTTAATAACAAAATTGAATGAAAAGTGTAGATTTCCCACATGCCCCTTTACCTTCTCAGGAGCTGTCTCCCCCATTGAGGGAAAACAGGGGCGGGCAGAGACTTTGGTAACAATTGATGAACAGACAATAACAACATTATAATGCAGACCCCACAGTTCACATTAAGGTTCACCCCCACCTCCATCCCAGTTCTTCTGAAGTCTAATCGACAGATAAAAGCTGTAAATACTCAAGGTGCACTATGGGATGGCTTGTGCTACAGTGACTCCCGAGTGTCCCCAAGGCCCACCCGCTAAAGGCTGGGTCCTAAGCTTTGTGCTAGTATGCTAGTAAGAGGCTGTAAAAACTTTAGGATTCAGATCTAAATACAGGAACATTAAACCAAACATGATGGTGCTAGCCTTTAACTCTAGTGCTTGGGAAGCTAAGGCAAGAGGACTGCTAGTTCAAGTCCTGCTTGGGCAATTCAGCATATTAGCAAGATCTTATCTCAAATGTACCATAAAGGGGCTGAGAATAGCTCAATGTGAAGGCCTTAGGTTCAATTTCTAGTATCAATAAATAAACGAATAAATAGAAAATGGAAGGAAGGAAGGAAGGAAAGAAGGAAGGAAGGATGGAAGGAAGGAAGGAAGAAAGGAAGGAAGGAAGGAAAAAATTAGTAGATCACTGTGGCATGTGCTTGAAGACCCTTCACTGTCTCATGTGCACATATGCATTCTCTCTCTCTTTGTCTCTCTCTCTTTCTGTGTGTGTGTGTGTGTTTACTGACTGCTTGGCTGCCTGTTTCCCACCCTAAGGTGGGCCAGCCAATAATGGATTGATACCTACAAAACTGTGAGCCAAAATAAACCGTTCTTCCTGATGAGTTTCACAGGTATTTTGTCTCAGTGACAGAAAGCTGGTTTACAAACTTTCACGATGTACACATTGTAAAATGTTTACCACAGTTAAATTAATTAGCACATCCATCACTATACATAGTTGCCACTGTGTGATACGTGGAATGACGAGACTTAAGGTCTATTTCCTTAGCAAATTTCAGGCATGCAACATAATATTATTAACTATAGCTCTCGGACTCTAAGTTAGATCTTCAGAATTCATTCATCTTATAATTAAAGGTTTGAACCTTTGACCAACATATCTTTCTGTCCTCACATTTTCTGATCATCTGAAACATGAAATCTAGAATGCTGTGCATCTGGAAAACATGACCAGGAAGAGGAATAAATCATATCCAGTGAAAATGCAGAGAAAAAAGTGTCCAAAGCCTGTCTCTTATTGTGTTAGTTTTTCACTGTCTATTAAAACGACAGGTTTTCCCTGGTGCTGCAGAACTCTCTATTAGATTGGTCTTGGTTGTCTCCAGTGTTATAAGGTAGCTGCTAGGTCACACAGGTCAGAGACATTTGATCGCACTCTTTTTCACCAAACAATATTTATTCCGATACATTCCATGGGCCTTCAGATATTAGCTGTATTGGAGTTCACAATGAAAAATGGCCCCTAAGCTTTGACAATTTTTTTCATTACTTTGGTACCAAAATTTGTCTTTCTACTATCTTACTAGTTTGTGGTTTCAAAAAAAATCACTAACATCCTCTGAGCTGTTTGTGTGTCCCTAGAATAAGACCAGTTTTCCTTGTACATCTGTAGGTTCCGCATCTACAGATTGAGCCAAAGACTTAAACCTATTGTGTACTGGACATATATCAGCTTTTAAAAATTGTTATTCCCTAAACGATACAGTATAATGATCATATATATTATATTAGATGTTCTATGTAATCTAGAAATAATTTAAAGCATAAGGAAATGCATAACTTATATGCA
The DNA here is from genome assembly GCA_004027205.1 of Ctenodactylus gundi. Taxonomy (NCBI): domain Eukaryota; kingdom Metazoa; phylum Chordata; class Mammalia; order Rodentia; family Ctenodactylidae; genus Ctenodactylus; species Ctenodactylus gundi. The sequence goes on from PVKB01005236.1 coordinate 53,545, forward strand.
AATACACCATTTAATATAAGGGAATAAAGCATTCATGGATTTTTTGTTCTGTGGGGGACCTGGCATCAATATCCTGCACATAGTAAAAATTGATTATACTGTCCATGGAAAAACTCAAATGTCATAAAGAGAGGATTTTGTCTATTAAATGAAGTATGGTGATGTTTTATTACAGTATTCTCCTCTGGACCATGCCTGGTTTCCCTGTGGTAAGTGTCTTCTAATCTCCTGATGCAAATGTGGCCAGCCTAATCAGTTGCAAGAAATGGCAGTAGTCATAGAATTCTATTGTTTTTTTTTTTTTTTGACAAAATACCACATTCCTTAAGGATCTTTGCACTACGAGGGCCCTGGATTCTCTTACTTATGACATGGGTTCTGAGAAGCAGCAGTGTCTTAAGGGATTGTACTATGGGCAGTTGGACTGCGAGAAATCATTTGTGACGACATTAATAACAACGGCAAATGTAGCGATGATGGCGCTGGAGACTGGCACCCACTTAGCAATTATGAGGAGCCAGGCCCTCTGCTAAGCAATTTTATGCATGTGTCATTTAATCATCAAGCAACTATGTCAGATAATATGATGTTCCTAAACACTGTCACATAGTAAGTCATCAATAAATACTTAAAATGATTTTCTTCTTCTGGAGTTCCAGGTTCTGGGTGGCCCAATGACTCAGCCTTGCATAGTCCCCAGCAGTATGCCTCACCAGGAAGCCCATTTCCAGGTAGAGCTCTGCAGGGGACTCTAGCATCAAGCCTCTCTATCCATTCAAATCTTTCCCAAAACTCAAGGTCCTGAAGAGTTCTCTCTTCTTTAGAATGCGTCCCAATTTCCCACTACTGGCCGACATTTCCCTTTGGCGTGTTCCTTTGCTTGCCATTACTGTTTTGACTCAGTAGGATCTGTATATTAAATTTATTTTTCAGTCATATGCCATATATTACTGTCTACAAGGTCGGCAGGTAAAACCTGCCGAAAAGTGAAGGAATGATGACAGGGAGGGATCGTGAGCATGACCGGGAAGAAAAGACAGGATGCATAGAAGTCGACTTGGTGTACAATGGGAGAATAAGGCTAAAACAAATCGATGAAGCCAAGATTGTTGATGACCAGCCATCAAGATTTAGGGTTATGATGCTGGAGGAATGGCTCAGTGGTTAAAGCACTTGCCTAGCAAATGCTAAGTATCTGAGTTCGAGTCCCCAGCACCGCATAAGCTGGGTGTGGTGTTGTATACCTGTAATCTCAGCACTTGGGAGGTTGCTGTCACAGGAGGATTGCTGGGAGCGCAAGGCCAGTGTAGGCTCCATAGTGAGTTTAGGACCAGCCTGGGCTACAGAGTGAGACCCTGACTGTCTCAAAAAAGGGGGATTTAGTGTTTATGCAGTTGCCATGAAGGCAAAGATATCTGATTAAAGAAAAATCACTGAAATTAAAGACAAAAAGCAAACTTGGGCAATAAATCTCTGTCACCCAAGATGCCATTTGTCCAGTAGCTACCTCTACTCCTTAAATGATTTATGAGCATAGTAGGCAGGCACGAAGGCCAAGAAGCCCACCATGTCACAATGTCAGCGTTTCTCCTATTGGTGCCTCCTTTTCCACGCAGTGCCATGTTCTCCTGGAATTTCTGCCATCTGGCATTTGTTCTTGACATCGCAGCAGCTAACTTTGCTCCCCTCACTATCACACAAACACTTGTGGATGTCAGTTTAGAAGCCAGTCTTGTGCACCCTGTGGAGGACAGCACATGGGGCTTGTTCCGATGTAAGGGTCCTAGGGGAGAGTTTCTGACACTGTGTCCCCCCAGCCCAGCTCACACTGCCATTTCCTTAGCTGTGCCTCCACCCGGTCGGCCCCTCACATCCCTTCCAGTGCTCTACTCTGTTGATTCCAACGTCGTCACATTGTCAAGGTAGCGAGGACAGCCCCCAGACTTTGCTCTTTCAGTGCCATATGCTCCTGCAGTGTGCAAGCTAAAAAGTGCAGCCATGCGCTGCCAGCCACCTCCAGCTCTGCCACCCAAGCCGATACTCTCAGCTCATATGGTGCCCTTTTACTTGAAATTTTGCTACATTTTTATAAAACATGATAGATAGAATGGAAAACAATTGTACCTCCTATCATAGTAAGAATGCGTCCTTTCACCAGTTGTCATAAAATGTGTGGAAGGATTGATTAGTACTTTAGCGTGCTTAAGTGTAAACCAAGCAGTCTCTGAGGGTCGGGCTGCTTCTTTAGACTTATATGTTCATGGTCTAGTTCAATAATGGACAAAAAAGACCATCAGCAAATATTGATTGAACTCCTCAAACTCCTAGTTTATATTTTTACTTGTGTATGTACCAGAAAGCTCTCCTCTTGCAGTGAGGTAGGTGTACAAGCAGGCACTTTCAGGAGCCCTGAGGGGGTGCTGGCTTGACACCCCTTCCAGATCACCCTACGGAAGTTCCCCTTTGCTGATATTGTACAAAACACCTAATGCAGCTGAGCCTTGCTGTTTTCCGGCTGTACCTGGGGAAAGGCATAAATCTCAAGAGTCAGCTAGCAGGGAAAGTTTTTTATGAGAATCAAGTAAAGACACACAGAAAGCAATTTTCTAGAGAGAGAAATGTAAGAATGCTGGATCTAGGCTGACTCCTGGGTCTGAATGTCTGCTAATCTCTTTCTTTCCACTTTGAGGATGTTTTCTAAGAAAAAAAATCCTGTGATGTTTAGTTGCTTCAACTATAAAATAAGGTTACTAATATCTACCACACGGAGTTACTCTGAAGCGAAATGAGATAAGGTCCGTGGAATGTGCCCAGAGTACCTGGCACAGGCAGCTTTCTGAAATAAACAGTTACGTACATCTCCTATCTCTTGTTCTGAGAAATAATGACAGCATTTGAATTTCTTGCAATTTCAAATCTTAAGCAGTTTCATACATACATTGTAAATATTTTGAAAAGCTAAAAAGTAAGCTACCATTCAATATTATATGGTTATTTAAAGATGTATATTGTATTTTTATGGTTAGTTATGTATCATTCCATTCAGATTCCTCTTGTGTGTCAGGTTCTAGGATTAATTTTTACTTGGCATTTTATATTAAGGTTGAATAAAATAAGTGTGACTATGGATGTTACATAGAAACTGCACCATCCCCTCTCGCGTGCTCTCTCTCTCTCTCTTTCTCTCTCTGTCTCTGTCTCTCTGTCTCTCTTTCTCTCTCTCCCTGTGTGTTGTGTTGTCTGTGCATTCATGCTAAGTACTGGAGTAGTGGCTTCTATCCATACAGGAGGGGGAGGACAGGTTGGAGAACAGAAAATTAATTGGACATTTTCTCTGAAACAAATGAATTTTGTTAATTATCTCTACAAATTTATAAGATAAACATTTTAATTTTCATTTTATAGTTGAGAACACTGAGGTGCCTAGTGATTAGTGACCCCTATAAAGCTTGTCTGTTGGAGGGAAAAAATCTAGAGTCAAGACTGCTTAACTTTATAAAACAAAAAATGCCAGTCTACCTTTGTAAATAAGAGGGGAATATTAAAGTCACAAGATACAAAAGTGGGTGCAGTGATGTTGCTTGGTGGAATCTTTTCTAGAATCAGGGACATGGTGTCAGAGAGGATCAAAAATATAAAATGTAGGTTTTTGCAAGATGTGGTTTTTCTCAAATGTAAAAATCACACTTAAAAAGGCAATTTATGAGCAGGTCACACTTCATCCTTTCTCCTTGGTTTTCTTGGTTTTGTCTCAGTGTCCATACTTGCTCAGGTCTCAGGTATCTATGCCGTTTTAATCATTTCCTAAAACTAAGGGGTTATTTTGCAATATTTGAATATAAAGAATATTTTAAAATAAACTTACTCCCCAGATTAGATCACTCTTTTGGGATCTGAACATCAAAACAGACATGAAGAGGTTGATTCTAGTGGCAGTGTTCACAGTGCCTTCCCTTCCAACCAAGAACGCACTGATCCCTCACAAGAAGAGGAAGAGAGGGAGGAGAGACCAGCTGGGGATGAAGGCTGTGGGTGTTGAGATTGAAGTGTGACTCCGTGAGTCAGATATACAGACTCAGGCCACCCATTGTTCATGCCACATGGAGGCCAGTTAGGGTTTTATTATCCTCACTTAACGGGAGCTCAGGGAGACATACTGAGTTCACACTCAGGGCTGCCAAATTCATACTAGACCACACAGCCTTCAAGAGGGCCAGGGCTGTTCTGTCACCGAATGGTAAAAGTTGTTTCTGACAATGGAGATGTATTGGAGGGGATCTGGATGAATCTGTTGTGAGAAGCTCTACAAACTGAGGTATGTGGGAAGGACCAACATGATTCTCCCCTCTTGGCCTCTGAAAATCTGACAGGATCTCCCAGAATGATTCATGCCCTATGGATTTCCAAGGATGCATTCTTTAAGCAATATAATCCTCTGAATTCAGTTTTAGATGAAAATGAAATTGCTGTAAGCTTAATGGTATAATATAAGCAATAATTTGAGCTTAGAGGCTATCTTTTTGGCCTGTTATGAAAATTACTGTGCCCTCTATTGAAAGATAAGACAAATCATATGCTTTAAAAGCTTCTCAAGATTTAAGTAGAGAATCATTTTTCATCTCCTATAGTACTGCTATTACATGGCGAAGTAAGAACTCATTCTGTTTTATCTGTATAATACACTTAAAATGAAAAAGTGGTGGCATGCCTGCAAACAGAAATTAAATCTAATTGTGTTTTAGCCATTGCAATGGTCATATTCAAAAATTGAAAACCATTTTGTATTCTCAAAAGATAGTATAATTACAATGACTGATTTCTCAAATTTATCTTGAGGAAAAATATTTTATATATGCAAAAAGTATTTTTTAAATGCCTCAACCAAGCAACTCTTGGTAGGAGTAAAATGAATTGTCAGCCACAAAATAAAAGCCTCTACTATGTACAAGTCTGTTGAAAAGATTTGCATGTATATTTATCTTATTTTATTCACCTGTGGTAGCTTCATTATCTTTTTTCTTTAAATTTCTTGAACAAAACACTAAATAACCCAATGAAGTCAAAGGTGTTTTCCTGTCTTTCCTCCTACCCATAGTGCCTAGAAGAGTCTTTGTATGTTTCACACACCCAGTGGATGAATAGAGAACGAGGGGATAAATAAGCAAAATCAATGATCCAAAGGCCATCTTACACACTCACCTCCCAGATTTAATTTTAAAAAATGAAGGGAGATGTTAATGTTTGTTATCTTGTAGGTACACCAAGATGAAGACAGCAACCAACATCTACATATTTAACCTGGCTTTGGCAGATGCACTGGTTACTACCACCATGCCCTTTCAGAGCACCGTCTACCTGATGAATTCCTGGCCTTTTGGGGATGTGCTGTGCAAGATCGTCATTTCCATCGACTACTACAACATGTTTACCAGCATATTCACCTTGACCATGATGAGTGTGGACCGCTACATCGCTGTATGCCACCCCGTGAAAGCCCTGGACTTCCGCACGCCTTTGAAGGCAAAGATCATCAATATCGGTATTTGGCTCTTGTCATCCTCTGTTGGTATATCTGCCATAGTCCTCGGAGGCACCAAAGTCAGGGAAGGTAAGAATATTCATTTTCATTTCTTTTGTAAAAATATAACTTCTCATTAACTTGTAGTTTAGGAGGAAGGAAGATGCATAATTAGTGGAAAAGAACGCAAAATCCATGGAAGACAAGAAATGCAAAAATGTTGTCTTTCTTTCCTCATCTAAACACAGAATAAGATAATGATATTATTACAAGAACCCAGCCTGTCTCCTACTCTGGAAATGATTGCCAGACTCTGGAGGCATGAGTATAAAGCCAGGAACTGCAAGCATCTTGGTATTAAAATACAGCCTGGCAATTCCAGAGCACACCTTCCCTTTCTTTTCTTTCTCTCTGACAAGGCACTAAATCATCAGCAACACATGCTAGTCTTTTCTCCTTTCTCCTTCAAGGTTAATTCCCAAACTGTTATCATGACAGCTTCATTTGGCTGTAGGCCATTCAGAGTAAGGTTCACAGGTGATTACAGATAAGTGGAACCATTAGGTTTTGGATATATTAGTTCTTATCCCGTGAAAACAGGATAACTGATATTTCTCACTCTGAGATACTGTTGGAATATTCTTGGTGTTTTAGAATAGCATTCCTCAATCTACTTGCCACCAGGAACAGTTTTTGCAAAAGAAAATTTCCCACAGATGGAGTGGGGTTGGAGCATATTGAAGAGGTGCTAGCAGTGATGCCTCAGTGCCACCTCAGATCATCAAGCATTAGAGCCTCACAGGAGCACATAGCTTAGCTCTCTTGCATCCACAATTTTCACAGAGAGGTTCATGCCCCTATGAGAATCTATGGTATAGTGGATCTAACAGGACACAGAGTTCAGGCAGTAATGCAAGCAATGGGGAGAAGCTGTAAATACAGATGAAGCCCATTACTCACCTCTCACCTTGAGGCCTGCTTCCTAAAGGCCACTGATTTGTTGAGGATATACACATCAGAATATACCTGCTTTAGCCTGGAAGAATAGCACAGTGGTTAGAGAGCTGGCCTAGCGAGTGCCAAGTCCTGAGTTCCCCAACATCCCATAAGTCAAATGTGTTGGTGTATACCTGTAATTCTAGTACTTAGGAGGCAAAGGGTAAGAAGCTTGATGTGAGTTCAAGGACAGCCTGGGCTACATAGTGAGTTCAGGATCAGCTTGAACCACAGAGTGAGAGCCTGTCTCAAAAACAAAACAAAACAAAACAAGCAAAAACCCTACTGTCTGTGTTCCTCTATTAGAGAGCCTAGTGTTATTGACCTGGGGTATGACCTGAGTATCAAGACTTTTCACATATCTCAAGGTGACTCTGACCTGCAGCCATGGGGGTAACTACTGTTTCAGGAGGCTTTGCTTTGCTTTGCTTGTAAAAGATGAAGCTATGGGAAAGTATCATTGGCCTTAATAACAATTTACCGGAGGAAGCGCTGCAAAACAATCACTCGGTTATTTGATGTTCCTCTAGCAGGTGTCTAAATGCTCCTAATCATTAAAGAGGTTGGAGTGTCTGTGAGGACAGATAATTGAGTATGTGTAGCAAGGACTTTCCAGGTCAGAGTGAAGGGATAAGTGCTGAAATCATAGCTTAACTTGCAAGGTACATGCACAGCTTATCTTTGTGTTTCAACACATTTTTTAAAGATCAATTTTAGGTTCACAGCAAGGCTGGATGAAAGTGCAGAGATTTTCCACTTCCTCTGTGATCCCACACAAGTACACCCCCCACCACCACTCATACCTCTATCAGGGAGGGACATTTGTCATAATCGGCAAGGATTCACCCTCATTGTTATACATTCTGTAAGTCTTGACAAATGTATAATGACATGTATTCAAATTTTTTTTTAATGAAGTGTGAATTTTTTCTCTGAAACTCTAAAATGAATTACTAGCACAGCTGCACAAGTGCTAAGCTGTAATACTCGGCAATGTGTGAGCTATGCCCAACATTCTCTATCAGACAAATGTTTTAAAACATGATTAATCACATATGAGTGCTTATGACAAATGAAAATAAATCGTAAGAAAGTCTTCTGATGCTAAGCTGTTTGCTCATTACAACTCTAATTCAGGGACAGACACTGTCTACCCATCGTGGGGGTTAGAAGAACAGGCTGCATAATAAAAGAAGGAAGGCAGGTGACTTTTCCAAGGCAAGCAAGAAACTTTTACATTTTATGGTATGCTTAGAGAGCTAACCGTGTACTCCTTCTAATCTTTATCAGAAAATAATATTTTAAAGCAAACAGATTTCAATTAGTCTTTTGAAGAAGAAAATAAAGACAGATGTGGTTTCTCCAGGAAAGTTTTTGTTTTTGTACATGAATGTGTCTAAATGCAGTGGGAAAAAATCTACCAGCGTCAGTCAAAGATTAATTTGTGCAGAAAAATAGTAATAAAGGAGGAAATATATCACATAGGGCGGGCTCTATTCTTCCCTTTTCTGAATTTTCCAGAGTAGATTTTGTGTATATGATGAAAAAAGAATTTTAAGGTTGATTGCATTGATTTTGGAATGTTGAGCCACACGGTGTGTCAGGTCCTTTGGTTGGCTTGATCTACCCAGACTGGCTCAGGGCTGGCCTGTGGAGAACGCTCACTGAAAAGAATCAGGCATCAACTGCATGAGAATACTTATTTCTTAGTAGTACAGATTCTGGAAACAAACTGCCTGGGGTTAGATCTGAACTTGCCACTAAGAGGTGGTATAACTTTGGAGAAGGACAGAAATAGGTGATTTTCACCTGCTATACAGGGGGAATAGTGGTGCCTGCTCCCCAGGTGTTTTTCCATGTCTCCCAAGTTCATGTTCTGAAAGCATGTGGTGTCTAGTAAGCAGCGGGTAAATGTCAAGATTGTCCTCTCACAGAGTGCTCATCACAGGCTTTGCCTTACTGCTTATGTTTATCAACATTTATCAGATATTTACTCAAGAGCAAAGGATCTTTTATACAGCAGCACCTTCACTTCAGGAACATAAAACGGGGTGGCTAGTATTTTATATACTACATATGTGCACACTATTTGTTTTAAAATTCATAGTCTGCTTATTACTATTATTACTATTATTATATACTATCTGTGTATGCACTATTTATTTTAAAATTCATAGTCAGCCTATTACTATTATTATATTAGCTACAGATAGAAGCAGAGTTACTCTTAACAAAAAGAATACATACAAGAAAATCTTGAGGTTGGCTATTAGTTCTAATTCTGTAATTACAGGAATTATAAGATGCTGGGTTTGCTAGTGGAATCTAGGACCTTTTGGTGCTAATAGAAAAAGAAAAAACACTATTCTTTGAATGTTTTGATTTATACATATTATTTGTACTTATTTGTAGCATACATTGTGATATTTCAGTACATGTATGAATTCTGGAGTAATCAAATCAGGGTAATTGGCACACCCACTACCTTTAAGATTTATCATTTTCTTGTGGCAAGATGATTCAAAATCATCTTCTCTAGGTATTTTGAAATGCACAATACATTATTTTAAATACAATCATCCTATTGTGCAACAGAAAACCAGGACTTCTTTGTTCCATCTAACTTTGTATCTGTTGACCAACCTTTTCCAATCTCCTTCCCAAACACCACCCCCTCCCCACATCTCCAGCCTCTAGTAGCCACTATTTTACTTCCAATGGCTAGATTGTGCATGTGAGAGAGATCACGTGGCATTTGAAAAAAGACTCCGTTTTTAACTGAGGCAAACATAAAGATAATTCAACCTGAAGATGCCCACTTTTTTCTTTTTCAGAAACAGAATGCCTAATAACAATGGTAGGTTTGGACAAGGAATTTCTGAATGATTACCTCCTGGTTATTGGTACACGTTCAGCGTCATTGACATTTTCTGAAAGATATTTCCAACTTTGTCATGGATATATATTTTCCATTCCACAGTTTTACAAAAGTAGCTGTCATTGATTATTTCACTATTTGTCAAATACTTAGTGAGCTCATGTTACATGCAACACCATTTATTAAAAAGATATATCTGAATTAAACATTAGCCCTTATATTGCTTTTGCTTTGCTTAGTAGGTTACTCCTCCAAACATAACTCCTGTAAATAGAACTTAATCTCAAGTGCTTAGTGTCCTCATAATAACCATTTGTTCATGTATCGAAGAATTTGTTTTCCTTATGCACCATGTGTTCCAGGCCGGGGATTAAATGTTGAACAAGCAGGCTGAGTCCTTAGCCTGAGGTTATTTACATTCTAGATGGAAAGAAAAATGTTAGGAAAGTCAACATATGATTACAAGTTGGAAGATATTCTAGGAAGTAAACAGGGTGAGTGCAATATACACTAGACTAAAAATTGGAGGGGAAAGGACTAAAGAGAGACACTTGAGTCTCTGAGGTGAGGTTCAAGCTGAAGACAACCACAAAGAAGAGACAGCGTAGAAACACTCAAGCTAAGCAGACAAATTCCAGCTCATGATTCTCACCTTTAAAGAGTCATGTTTAAGAGATTTAGCAGACCAAAAACCAGACTGATATACTTCTACTATGCTTAGATTTTGGCAATTTATTATCAAAAGTTTAATAAGCATTTGTCTTTCTATGATCATTTTTTGAAACAACGCTTTAATTTTTCATAAACACTAAAGCAAAAATGGGAAAGCATACTTGTTAGCTTCTGATGGTCTTCATAGTATTGCATCTCAGACAACAACTTTCTAGAGAATTGAAATTACCAGGTCTAGAGCTTTTTTTTTTTTTAAACTACACAGAGGTTTGATCTGGTGTTTTTTTTTTTTTAAATAGTCTGGGATGGTCTTTTTTACTAAGTGTTCAAAGTGACTATATTCTTTGTATTTTGAAGTATGTCTAATTGAAATCCCAATAAGACACATTTTATTTTACTGAAACTGAAAGATATTTGATTAACAACGTGATAAAAGGTCTTAGTAAACATTAATATAATATTTAACTATTTGAAAAGATGGATGATGTTTTTGTGCTGTTTTAGAAGCAGATTTTTCCTGTGTCACAAGAAAACATTTTCATTACACAACTACACCACACTAGGGCCTCATGACCACTTCTGTGAGGAGGAACTGGACAGAGAGGGCTGCCTGCCTGTGTGCTAATGGATTTTAAGGGGCAGAAGGACAGAGTTCGGTTAGAAGGTACCTGAGGAGTAGGGAGGCCCCAGGGGGTATGAGACAAGACCCCCATATGAGGGTTATTTAAAAAGTACTGATCCTGTGCTCTTGTTCTTTTGTCATGTTGAGGTCACTCTGTAGGAATTTTATCCAACAAAGAAAATACTAGCCAATATAGCACTTTTTAAATAACCATACATTTGTTTTATCTAATTTTCAAAGTAACATTGGGAAAGGTGGAAGTGTGCCTGATTTATTTAGAGTTCCCTTGATGATAGTGGTGATGATGGTTCTTGGCCTCACATTCCTTTTCTTCCTCTTTTTTGTTCTTCCTCTCCTTCAAGATCTTACTTATGCCTCAACTATGATCTTAATCATAATGAGCATCGTTGAGTCTATCTGGTCATATTTAGACAAATGTGATTAGCAATTTTTATTGACTCACATAAACTAATTAATGTTTCTCATATAAGTTGGTATTTGTTAAATTTAATGGCTACATTTAAAATATTTAATTATTACAAATAAATATTAGCTTTAATTGTCCAATACTTGGAGTATACAGAAGTATAAATAAGTGCCCATACTATAAATTAACAATTTAGTTCTTTTGAAAACCATTGAAGTCCAACAGGCTTTCACACATAGGTAAGTCTTACTGCTAGATAATCTGATTTTTGTACATCATGTATGTTTCCAATAAATGGCAAATTTCTACCTTCATTGCTTTATGCACAAGAGTAGGGCGGTTAGTATTATGTGGCATCCACTCCTAATCTGGCTACCCACTTCAGGTAATACCATCTCACTGTGTATTCAATCACTGTAATCAAAAGAATCTAGATTTACAATTAAACATTTTGTAATCTAGGTGTGATGGCACATGCACTCTGGAGTATCAGGCGGGAGGATCACAAGTTCCCGGCCAGCCTGGACAATTTAGCAGGACAGCCTCACAATTTGTATTCCCAACAATACTAGTAATAGATTTCCCCCCTTTTTTTCCCACCTCCTCCAGATGTGGATGTCATCGAGTGCTCCCTGCAGTTCCCAGATGATGACTACTCCTGGTGGGATCTCTTCATGAAGATCTGTGTCTTCGTCTTTGCCTTCGTGATCCCTGTGCTCATCATCGTTGTGTGCTACACCCTGATGATCCTGCGTCTCAAAAGTGTCCGGCTCCTTTCCGGCTCCCGGGAGAAAGATCGCAACCTGCGCCGGATCACCAGGCTGGTCTTGGTGGTAGTGGCTGTCTTTATCGTCTGTTGGACTCCGATTCACATTTTCATCCTCGTAGAGGCTCTGGGCAGCACCTCCCACAGCACGGCCGCCCTCTCCAGCTACTATTTCTGCATTGCCTTGGGCTACACCAACAGTAGCCTGAACCCCATTCTCTATGCCTTCCTTGATGAAAACTTCAAGAGATGTTTTAGAGACTTCTGCTTCCCCCTTAAGATGAGGATGGAGCGGCAGAGTACCAGCCGAGTCAGAAACACAGTCCAGGATCCTGCCTACACGAGGGATGTGGACGGGATGAATAAGCCAGTATGACTAGTCGTGGAAATGTCTTCTTATAGTGCTCCAGGAAGAGACGAGTTCAATGATCTAGGTTTAACCCAGATTACCACTGCAGTCTGAGAAGGAAAAACAGGGTGTTTAACAAACTTAGAAATCTCCTACTTTGAAGCTGTAAGATGCAAGCTGCACTGGTGACCCGGGTCAGTGGAAACAGTGAAGCTGTAGGAGTGGAGGACCAAAGGTCCCAGCATCAAACATGCTTCTCTGAGGCAGAGAAGTGAGGTCGACCATCAGTCCCTTTGGTGAGCACAGTATTAGTCTCTTTCATTTGGTTTCTTAGAATTACTTCAGCCTTCAACTGCTGTAGAAACTGGCTTCAACGATTGGTTTAAGAAAAAAGGGAGAAAAAGTTTTGGCTTTAGAACTTCATGAGTGTCTAATTCAGATATTCAGCGCTGACAGCAGCAGCCTTTTAGGGAGAACCATTCCCAGGGCAAGTGCTTTGTGCTATGGAGAGATACATTTTCTACAACTGTGTGTGGAGAGTGCTAGTTGAAGCAGGACTTGGACCTACCTGGAGGCATCGGTTGGTCATGTGTGACAGAACATTGTTTTGAAATGTATGAATTCATCTAGATGTGCAAAAAGTGAATTCTAACATAGTCTAGTATCTTGAGAACTACAATCACAGGTTTTCATTTTCTTAGCATGCCATTTAGGTAAAAAAATTTTCTGATAAAATTTATACTGATGTCAAAAGTACGGGGTATTGAAATAGCATTCAAAGTGTACATAGATTTATCTGTAAATAGTAGTCTATGTGCAAATAAGGAACAGGCTTCCCTTTTTAGCCAAGAAATTTCCCGAGGGCACACTAATAGTATCCCCAGAGTTATTAAGAATCAGTCCTGAGACATTTGGCTGCAACGTAAACTATCTCTGTGAATCAGTCTCAGCATAAATACTTTTAGACTCCCAAACGTCATTTAGTCCCTTAACAATGCTCATAACTGAATGTTAATAATCCCCAAACTTTCAGCTCCCTTCCAGATGGGAGCCTTGAGGAAATCTCCTGTTTTGTGGCATTTTTTTTTTTTTTTACAAATGTGCATCTCTGACAAGATTCTTGCTGTTCCTGGAGTGAAAGACGTTTTGATTACATATGACTCATGATGCTATTTTGTGGCTTTCAGCAGGAAGTAGAATTGTTCTTAATGTGTGTCGAATGAGGACATTCTGCTGCACGGGGTGCTTGGACATAACTTGCATGGTATTTTGTTAAGGGTTTACCTGCTGAGGGTAAAGCCACGAGCAGTACATTTACAATAATTTTGCTAAAATCTCCAGATGACATATAAGTTTCCTTCTCTTTTCTTCTGAAGGTCATGGTTTTCAGAGGTAATGGCTTTTTCCATAATTTGTCTGCAAAGAATAAAGGGATAATTTAGAAATCACACCCATCTTTAAGTCAGTATCTTGTGAGGGCATTACCCATCGGAATTTAAAATGTGTAGACCTATGTAACTACAGGCACCACCACATCTATGAGCTCTATTCAGCATGTCGTTTCTCTGTTGTGCATATTACCTCTCATTCCAGAAATGAATACTTGCATTGAAGGTGTTGCATGTGCCTTAGAATTCTGCTAGGATCACGTCTGCTTCCATTTCAGACTTTGATGGCACATAATACAAATGGAGTAAGGCAATGTAGCAAGGGCCTTTCCTACTGAAAAAAAAATGCAGTGCTGTTTTGAATATTCCTTAATGTTATTGAAATTTCTGTTACTTTTGTAACTAAGCATAGAAAGAAATAGCTTTAATGTTCATTGACACTAGCCTGTAGTTTAAAATCTTGGCTGTTATATAACAGGGATGTCTCTGCAGTAATTCGTGAGACAAACCCCACCAAAATAGAAGTAGAAAAACCTCTTTAAGGAACAAAAACAACTACAAAAACAAACAAACAAAAAACCCCCCAAAACAATATTTTCCTTACCCCTTACCAAATTACAATAGAGATACTGTATGCATTGTGGAAGGAATTGCATATTCTGTTTAAATCGGTATTTGGTCCTGCATCTCTTCATACTACTGCTCGCATGAACTGGCAGTTCAAAAGAGAGTTAAGTAACTTTTATGCCCATGAGATGTGTTCATCTTGTTAACACTGACAGGAAAACCTTGCCAAACTGAAGGAAAGGAAGAGATACGAGTTGCTTTAAGCAAGTGATAAAGTCAATCACATATGGTAGACAAAAAACCATTTAGGCAAATACGATTCTCTGTTAAATTTATACAAGTGTGCACATGTAAGTGTAAGAGCACACACATACACTATGTGCCTGTGAGTGTGTGTGCAGTGCTGTGAAGCAGCAATCCCCTTTATTCCCTCAGAGTTCCAAACCCCACTTTCTCTCAGTCACCACCCTCCTTGGTGGTTCTGTTCTCCCATCTCAGTAAGGGAGGATGCTTCTTGCTGTGTCTCTTCAAAATCCAAACTACACATTTGACTTTGAGATTGACTTTTCGCATAGATTCAATCTTTCCATTCTGATAACAACTATGAGAAGGCAGGATCCAATAAAAAGGTCAGACAAAGTGCAAAGAAAAGAAGTGGTCATACAGCAAGCAGCAAACGAAATCCTCAATTCCACCTGGAAGGAAAGTGGAAATACTCCTAACATCCTAAGTTACTTACCAAACCACGAGTACCGTTTCTGCAAAGAATTTAGGACAAAATTCTATGCCTAATACTGAAAAAGAAGCATAGTTTGGAAACAACATTTGAAAAGAAACAAAAGAATCTTCATGCATATCTTAAGAAGAATCTGAAGCTCTTTAGTATCAGAGAACTTATAGATATTTCATCTAGTACCGAGACATAAGATGAATAAGTGGAATCAAAAAATACAAACACTGATTTTAGATGAAAACATTTTAATGAAAAACCGAGGAAAGGTTGTGTGTTCATTCAATGAAATCTTTTTTCTAAGAAAGAGTTCTTTGGTGATTCAGCATAAATATGAAAACCCCACTGACAAAGAGCACAAACCCACTTGCCCTAAGATAATTTTCTCTGAAAGAAAGGCATACTAGCATGGTTAGTTATTCATTCTTTACTCTATTGGTTATTGTATATTGTGTATTGTTTATATCTTGTACATTGTTTATATTTGACATTGTATATGTTGATTATATACTGTATGCCTTGTAATTAAAGTTATGCTTGATAAAAGTTACAAAGATCAGTTACTTGTGAAATCAGTTATTTTTCACAACTTAAGCTGTACGTCAAAAACAATATTAACTATTTCTCAATACTATAACTTACATTAACTTTCCATTCATGGCAAAGTTATGGATGATTAGCAGAATGGAGCAAACCATGTTGTAATCTAAACTACAGTCTCGATTTCTCAGCGTTTTGGAATCACTTAGGGAAATTCATGTTTTTATAATAACACTGTCAAGATTTCAGAATCAATGTTAAACACTGCCTTCCCAATGAAAGTTCACCTTTTCCCATGAAAACCACACAAAATTCAAAATCAAGCTTTCATGTCAACAAAGGTTTAAAGAAACCAAAATTTACCTAAAAACTCATTTAGTCAATGTGTCAATACAATATAACTATCCTACTTCCATGAACTGTTCGCAAATTTTAAGGTGTTTGTGTTCACATAAACAAAGCACAATTTTAAAATCAGTACCCTGGAAAAAAATGGTTTTTTGTTAAGTAAATGCATAAATTTAGAAAGCAATAAAGGGACTCATTTTGCTAACTGGGATAAAACACACTAGGGACTCCAGTCTCATTTAAAATTGAGCAAATTATTATCATCATTTTATCCTTGATTGATAATTCAATTTTGTGAGTAGCTTATATGTGTGTAATAGATTTCCACCTACAATGTTTGGTGGATTTCTTGGCCTGCTTAATGAAATAGAAACAGAAATAAATTGGAAAATGTATAAGGCCATTGCTTTTCATGTCACATAAGATCCTCTCTGTTGTTGGATGACATGTACTTGAGAATATAAATATCTGCGTATGTGGAGTGTGATTGATTGCTTATTTTATAAGGAAACAACATATTTGTAGAGAAAACTGAATGCACCACAAATTTTAGGTATGATATCTTCTGTATATAATTATAGCACTATGTATTATAGCTTGGGGTCTTTAGTTTGGTGAAATTAGCAATAACAACATAAAACAAACAAGCAAACGTTACAACTGAATTTTTCAATAACTGATTCCTGAGAGAATATGATTCATATATGTCCCAGGAACTATACTAAATTCTGGACAAACAGGTATACTACTCAGTCACAGTTTTTATACTTAAAATGTAAGAAAGATAAGCACTTTCACAAGAAAAAAGCAGCAGATTGAAAAAAAGATCCAACTCTCTACATACCTAGATATATTTTTAAATTGCTTTATCTATGTTTATGTAATATGCCTGTGATTCCTAAAAAAGTTAAAATAACTTTATTTCAACATTTAGAGAATAAATAAAATGGCCATACTAATAGATATGTTTATTATGTTACCAAATAGATTAAGAACAACGCAACATTGAAATTATTTCAGAAAGTGAGACTTCGGCAATTATGAGCTAGGCAAATAAGGTGTATGTGAAACACAGACCAAGCTACAGGATGTAGCACAGTTGCGTTTAATATTTTTTAGTGGCACTAGAGAGGAGAGTATTAAAAATCACTGGTTTGCACCCAAATGACTTGCATTGTGTGAGAGCCCCTTACCCAGGTGGAGGGAGAAGACAGATGACCTAACTTCTTGACTACTGAGCCTTGGATAAATAATAACTTTTGTTATGTGAAAGAGATTTTATTGCCAGGATACCCTTCAAAGAATGCCTTTGGCTTGAGGGCTGCTAGGTAAACCAGTTGTTCATGGAGTGATGCTTTTTGGAAGTAGGGCATAGGATGAAATCTTTCAAAATTTAAATGGTCTCTATGCTCTCAGAGGAGATATGCAACATCGCTAGAAACCTCAACTTTAACTTGGGAAAGAGATTCCATATCTAGTGTGGGAAGGAAGGACCAGGAAACCAACCTTCAGGTTCCAGACATCTTTCTATTTCATTCAAGCTGGAAATATTGTGAAACTCTGAAATTATCAATAAAACCTTGTATATCTATACAAGAATGTACCTCAACCAGAAATTAAAACTGAAGATATTCTGCTTTGAGCCTGAAATTTTTTTACTAGAGGAAAGTATCTGAGTTTGGATTTAAAAGAAGTGTTGCTACTGCTAATACCAATTATAAAATCTTGTATTTATTGTTATATTGGATGTTCATTTATCCTAAGCTAGCAGGTCTATGAATAGTTGTAAAACACTTCGATACGTCAAATAAATATTTCCAAGCCACATAGTTAATAAGGTGCAAAGGTATGATTATTCAATGGAAAATAATGGGAGCTCTTGGGGTCAGCATTAGTGGAAGTTTGATGAATTCCAATGGATGAGAGTCAGTCTGAGGGAATTTAGCAGTTAAATGTCTGGCTTCAAGTTTCAGCTGTGGTACAGAATTTTGCAATTATGTGCAAGATACTATCTTTTCTGCACTAAAATGTCCTCTGTAAGGTGTCAACAAAAAATTATCTGCTTTGATTTGATTTTGGTGCATGGTGATAGGTGTGTGGCTAGATTCATTCTTCTACATGTGGATGTCCAGTTTTCCCAGCACCATTTGTTGAACAGGCTGTCCTTTTTCCATTGTATGCATTTGGCCCCTTTGTCGAAGATTGAGTAATTGAGGATATTTGGGTTTGTCTCTGTACCTTCAATTCTGTTCCACTGGTCTGTCTGTCTATTTTTGTGCCAGTACCAAATTGTTTTTAACAACAACGGCTTTATAGTATAGCCTGACGTCTGGAACTGTAATGCCTCCTGCCTTGGTCTTGTTGCTCAGGATTGCTTTGGCTATTTGCGATCTCTTTTGGTTCCATATGAATTTAAGGATTGTTGTTTCAAGTTCCTTGAGGAAACTTGTAGGTATTTTCATAGGAATTGCATTGAATCTATATATCAGTTTAGGTAGTATAGTCATTCTGATTATATTTATTTTGCCTATCCAAGAACAGGGGATGCCTTTCCATTTCCTAATGTCCCCTATAACTTCTTTCTTCAATGTAATGTAGTTTTCTTCATATAGGACCTTCACTTCTTCAGTTAGTTATACTCCTAGGTATTTAATTTTTTGCTGAGCTATTGAGAATGCAATTGTTTTTCTGAGTTCTTGCTCAATAAGTTCATTGTTAGTGTAGAGAAAAGCTACTGATTTTTTAGTGTTAATTTTGTAGCCTGAGACTTGGCTAAACTTTTTATTATTTCTAGGAGTTTCATAGTGGAGTTTTTAGGGTCTTCCATGTAGATAATCATATCATCTGCAAATAAGGAAAGTTTGACCTCCTCCTTTCCAATGCAGATTCCCTTTAATTCATTTTCTTGTCTGATTGCTACGGCAAGTCTTTCAGGACTATGTTGAATAAGAGAGGTGAAAGTGGGCAGCCTTGTCTTGTTCCTGATTTGTGAGGGAACAATTTCAGTTTTTTCCATTTACTATGATATTTGTAGTAGGCTTAGCATATATGGCTTCTATGAGTTTGAGGTAGGGCCCTTCTATACCTATTTTTCTCAGTGTTTTTATAATGAAAGAGTGCTGGATTTAGTCAAAGGCTTTTTCTGCATTAATAGAAATGATCATGTGGTTTTGGTTTTGCCTTTGTTGATATGGTGTATTACATTGATTGATTTACATATGTTGAACCAGCCTTGCATCTCAGGGATGAAGTCCACTTGATCATGGTATATGATCTTTCTGATTACTTGTTGGATTCTGTTTGCCAGAATCTAAAGACTTAAACATTAAAAATGAAACACTAAGCCTTCTAGAAGACAAAATAGGCAAATTTCTAAAAGACATGGGGTAGGCAAAGACTTTCTGGACAAGTCACCAAGAGCAAAAGAAATTATCCCCATTATTAACAAATGGGATCTTGTCAAACTAAAAAGTTTCTGCACAGCAAAGGAAACTATCAACATTGTAAAAAGAGATCCAACAGACTGGGAAAAAATATTCACCACCAACAACTCAGATAGGAAGCTCATAACTAGAATATACAGGGAGCTGAAGAAAAGTAAACCTACCAAAATAAAGGATCCTATTGAAAAGTGGGCAAATGAAAAGAAGAGGCAGTTCACTCACAAATGAGTACAAGTGGTCAATAGGTACATGAAGAAATGTTCAGCATCTCTAGCCATAAGAGAGATGCAAATCAAAACAACGCTAAGATACCATCTCACCCCAGAGAGAATGGCCTATATCAACAAATCAAATAGCAATCAATGCTGGCGAGGCTGTGGGGAGAAAGGAACCCTCCTGCACTGCTGGTAGGAATGTAAATTCATTCAGCCACTTTGGAAAGCAGTATGGCGAGCTCTCAAAAGACTAGAAATAAATATCCTCTTTGATCCAGTGACACCCCTCCTGGGAATATTTCCAAAAGAGGTCAAAACAACACATAACAAAGATACATGTATACCCATGTTCATAGCAGCACAACTAACAATAGCAAAAATGTGGAAGGCACCAAAATACCCATCAACAGACCAGTGGATACACAAACTGTGGTACTTATACACAATGGAATACTATGCATCAATAAAGTCCAATAGCGTGGAGGCTTTTGCTGACAAATGGAAGAAACTTGAGAACATCATGCTTAGTGAAGTAAGTCAGAAGCAGAAGGTGAAACATCGAATGGTCTCTCTGATATGGGAGACCCAGATCACAACTCCTATGGAACTTGAAATGAAAGGCAAAGTGAAAGAGGGGAGTAGGGTGGGGGAGGAGGGAGGGTGGGGTGGGTAGGTGGAGGGACAAAAGGAGAGTGGGAAAGCCCTTGTCACCTCAACAAGATATGTATGTGCACAGAATGCTCAACCTCATTGTAATCCTTGAATTTTGCATGTATACATATCAATAAAATGTGGGAAAAAGTTACATAATCTTAATTTTACAAATCACACTGTCCATAAGTTAAATGTATCCTTTGGACACTTTCTGATTTGGCTTCCCATAGACCATAAAACTTTTCCTGAGTAAAAAATAAAAAATAAATTAAAAAGAAAAAAGAAAAAAAGAGGATATCTATTACATAGAAGCATCAGGCTCATATAATTATAGTAAATAAAAACTGTCAGTTAATAACAAAATAATAATTACATTTGTTCAATTGGCCTCATGGCAAAAACATTGGATTCAATTATTTTTATAGCTTCCCTCAATTCTAAAGTTGCCTACCTCTGGATACTCTGCGGGCTGCTTCAAATGGTCATCTGATGTATCACAGATACATACATTGATGATATGGGACAGAGCTCATTCTTATAGTCATTGTATAATAAAATTGGACTTGTGATATCTACGATGGGGGTGGGGTGATATCTAAGATGGCTCTCACCGGAAGTCCTGGGGGCGGCCACCTCAGGTGTTTACCAAGGAAAGTGATTGGGTCAAGCTGTTTCCACCCTGGTGGACTACACGTGATGCCAATACTACTGCTGCAGGCGCCCTGTGCTTGCCTACATGGACATCTCGCTGATTGGCTTAACGCGCACTTATGTGGACACCAAGTCCAATCGCTTGCTCTCTCCTCCTTGTCACATTCTCCCTCTACCCTATATAAGATTCTGTACTTCCTGAATAAAGTGAATTCCTGCTTCAACAGACTCCCAGCTGGGTCTGGTACTCTTGGGACGAGGGGGCCCAGCTGCGCGCTCACCTTTCCTCTCCCCTGGCCATTGTGTGATGGTAGACTCCCACAGGACCTACTCTACGCCGAGAAGGTCTGAGTGTCTAGCACAATGAAATGAAGGTTCTTTGTCTTCCTATAGGAAAGAATGCTTTGTTAAGGGCTTAGTAACATTCACCAAATCTGAAGTCTTTATTCCTAACAAATGAACTACCTTATCAGCACTGCCTGGTCCCTCCTGGAAGGGAGTGGGGGGGGGGGGGAAGCACTAACTCAATTACTTTCTTAAGGGGAAATTGACCTGGCTACTCTCTTACCTGAGGAATAGCACATGGATGATGTTTCACAGGGCACTGGGGGCTTCATTTGCAGAGCAAATCAGGTAGTCATTGTCTCAGCTGATGGATACAAATCGGTCCAATGCCCAAATGATAGTGGCAGGGATTAAATTGTTTTTCTCTGGTTCAGTGTCTTCTGTGTTGCCATCTTGTTCAGGCCAGTTCTATCTTAGTGTGGTGTTGGCAGTTCCAGAGTCACATCTTCATATACCTCAGAATAACTGAGGATCAGAGAGCTATTCTTTTCTAGAATGCATATATCCACAAAGAGATTCTAATTGTCTTTTCCCTGAGCTAATCACCACTTCTGGAAGCTGCAAGGATCTAAATGTCCATGGCTCAGTTTGGGCCTGAGCTGTTTTGGACACACACAGGGATCACCTTGCACAGGTGCATGTGTGGGTTAGTAGGAAGAAGTCAGGAAGAGCTAGTTTTCTTTCAGCCTCATTGCATGAATTTCCCTTGGAAGGAGAATTCTGTGACTACAGAAGAAAAACTGATTTGTGAAAGAGAAACACAATGGCCTTCCAACAGTATTCATCTAGTCAATCTGAAATCCTTTCCACGAAAATCAAGGGCACTGCAGCAAGGAAAGAGAAAAATCTGGTGGAGCTAGAACAATGAGGCAAGCAGCTTTGAAAAGACTGTGAGTGTAAAAAGTAACTGTGCGTGGAGGTGGGGAGGCTGAGGTGTGGGATGAGCAAGGAGTAAGAACAGCAGGATCCTCAGCCTGAGCTGCCAGCGCGGAGGGGAAGCACTGGAGTGCTGACAACCTGGGCCACATCTCCCCTTGTGCCTGAAGGTAGGGCTCCAAGGCCATGCATGGCCAGGAAGAAAACCCACATGAACAATATGTGCATTCCCGAGTATTAACTCTACATAACAATTAACATCCAAATTTACAAATTATGGATTAATAATAAAGAGAATATTCTTAAAATTGCTAAGTAAAATGTAACCTGTACGGCATGGAGATGATATTTTACACATGATATAGAGTGACAGCTGTTAGCAGTATGTATTTTAAATAGTTACAAATAAAAACTCTCTAAATGGCATCGTTAACACAAAACATTAGAAATGTAGGAGTATTTGCAGTTGTTAGAAATAAAAACTCTAAAAAAGGCATTGCTAACAGAAAACTAGTGTATAGCAATTGTCTACTTTTGCTGACTAAATCAGTGTTTCTCCTATGTCTTCCATAAAGATATTCTTAAATGCATTTGGGCTTTGACAAATGATGATTATCTGTACCCAAGTATATTATATAGAGCTCAAGTGTAAATCAGGTAACGACTTGAAGGACACAGACCCAGGTGTATAGTCATCACAGTCAAGGGATAGTCAGGAGAAAAGCTATGTAATGTGTCTTTCATTCTCATATAGGGAAGAAGATTTTGCTGTCTTTTTCATAACACAAAACTGTGACCTCTACTAGCTGGAACATACTTCAGCTGGAGTGAAAATTGAGAGTGCTTGTTCTCTTTGAGATAAAATAAGAACAACAATAAATACTGGCTAGCTTTCTGCTCAGTGATGACCTTTTTTCCCCTTTTTCAAACTGCAGGGCGGTTTTCCACAGCCCGCTTTCATTTTGGGGCTCTGCTCTGGCTAGCCCATCACGACCCTCCTAAGGTGTTCTGGCACCAGTGCTTGTATCAGTCTAGGATGCTTTTCCTTCAAATTTATTTTTCACATATAAGCATATATCACAGGGATTTTTAAAGTCATAGCTTAAAATCATTGCTGCTAGGGTTCAGCTCTTCAAGGTCCCCCAAAGGCTCATATGATAAATACCAAGCCATCAGTCCAAAGTATAACTAGCATGTGGTGAGAGCTTTACGGGATGGGGTCTAGTGGGAGAAAGTTGGGTCACTGGGTGCACGCCACTGAAGAGGATTGTAGGGCCCAAACCCCTTCCTCTTCCTCTTTGTTTCATGGTCACCATGAAGGTAACCCACTTTGCTCCAGCATACACTCTCTGGCATGGTGTTCAGCCTCGCCACAGGTGCAAAGCAATAAACCAAGAAGTCGTGACTGAAGCCTCTAAAACCAGGAGCCAAAGAAAAACCTTTGCTTCCTTTTAATTTTTTTAACCTCAGTTATTTTCTTTTTAACCCCCACTATTTTTATTAATACACACACACACACACACACACACACACACACACACACACACATGCAATACATGCTTACAATGAAATTGAGAATTTCGTGCACCTATATATAATATCAACTTTACAATCCCTTCCCATTTTTGACCCTCCCACACTCTGTGCCCATCCCTTTCCCCCAACTCCAGCTATCACATCCTGTGGTTCTACAGAACGTCTGTGTTCTGGGCTTCCCAAGTCAGAGAGACTATGCAGTACATAACATGTTTAATCTTCTGCATCTAAATCATTTCACTTCAGGCAGCACTCTTTAGCTCAGCTTCCCATTCCTCAAATGGGCTGCAATGGTCAAATCTTGATGCCCATTCTCCGAGTCCAGCCAATTCCTTTATTGGAATATTTGTGTTTGTACATTCACAGGATTATCTTTACATCAATCGGTTTTCTTAAGATAAATTTACATCAACGACCTAATAAGTGAATTGCTACAATAAATGAACTTAAAACTATACCATTTTTGCTACCTTAAATGAACTTAAATCTATATCACATAAATATACTTAAAGTAACAGATATGAAGGCAAATTTAGTTATTTCAGAATTTTTTAAGTTTCATAACTTATTTACCCACATTTCACTGATTACTAACATTCTTCTACATTTGGTTTATAATTTTATTTGCCTATCCATCCATATGTGCTTGCATATTTGTTTTTAGAAGATTTTATGTCAATTCCCCATGTTGCATTATCAACTAGTAATTATTCTGTTTTGCACACTACTATACTATTACTAATAATAATGTAGGGAGATTTCACAGATTTTATAGAATAGCTGGTACTGTTTTAGAAGTGTATCAAATGATTTAAATACCACTGTATTTCTTATTACATTTTCTTTTTAGATGTTACCTTTCCTCCAAGTTATGTTGGTGCTGCTTATCTTTCTGCCTGTCTCAAAGAGGATAAACTCACATTCAATATCAAAAAAGTGAATTGTGACATTAGACAAAATTAAGGATTTTTCAATTTGCTACATTAAATGGACTTAAATCTGTATCACATAAGTATACTACAGTTAAAGCAATAGATAAATAACTATGCTTAGTTATTTCAGATTTTTTGACTTTCATATATTGTTTACTGATATTTCACTAATTATTAACATTTTGCCCTATTTGGTTTATCCTTTTACATACCAATTCATCCCCAATTTCATGCATAGCCTTACTTTTTTCCTCAGCTCATTTTCCTCTAGTTGTTGACTCTTTTTCTCTGGGGTCATTGGTGTCATTGGCCTCCCTTTCATTTTCGAAGTTTCCTTTAAGTATTCTCTGTGATGTTGGCATAGTGGCTGTAAATTTCTTTAAGCTTTCTATATCATGAAAAGTTTTAATATCTGCCTCTAATTTAAAAGATAATTTTTCTGTATATAGCAGTCTTGGTTGGCATTTATGTTATCTTAGGGCTTGGATGACATTGCTCCATGATTTTCTGGCTTTTAGAGTCTGGATTGAGAAGTCTGCAGCTATCCTGATGGGCTTATCTTTGTAGGTTACCTTCTCTCTTTCTCATACAGATTTTAGTATTATTTCTTTGTGTTGGGTTTCTAGTATTTTAATTATGATGTGTGTTGTGGTTAGGATCTGGAGTGTCCCCCAAAAGTCTCATGTATTTTGATGTTGTGGATTGTCTATGGAACCATGTGATGTTGGTGGATTCGGGTCTGGTCTGGAGGGGCGGAAATTACAGTTAGGTTAGGATTAACAGTGTGTAGTGGCCACACCTGGATGCAGGAGGGACTGGTTACTGGGCGGAGACCTGAAAGGATACATAAGCTGCACCTGCCTTCCTGGAGGACTGGGATTAGTGTCAACTAGCCTCAGCTTGCCTTCCTGTTTGTCTGGGGAAGCTACCTCCACTTCTCTCTCTGCCATGTACTTCGATAGTTGTCAGCCATCCCCGAATGGACTGTGACCTTTGAGTCTGTGAGCTAAAATAAACCTTTCCTAAATTTGTGGGTGTCAGGTATTGAGTCACAGCAACAAAAAAGTAACTAAGACAATGTGTCATGATGAGGATCTCTTCTGATCAAAGCTGTTTGGGGTTCTATATGCCTGCAGTAGTTCCATGTTCATTTCTTTTCTTAGAGTTGGGAAATTTTCTTCCATAATTTCATTGAACATGTCCTTTAAGACTTTTGTTTTGTCCTCACTCTTCTCATGGACTCCCATAATTCTGAGGTTGTTTCTCTTTGAATCATCTATTAGCTGTTGTAATGATTTGCTTTCTTATTTACTTTGTATTCTTCATTCTATTCTCAAGATGTTTAAAGTGGTTGCTTATTATTTCCTGTGTGTTTTTCACTTCCTGAATATCTGCATTCAATTTTTTTATATCTCTGTTGTGTTCTTCTCTAATTTCTTATATTTCCTTCATTACCTTCTGGTTTATATTTTCTTTGGTCTCCTCTAATTGCTTTGCAAGTCTTGCTTTTAGCTTAGCTATGTGTTGGTGTAGCTCTTGCACTATCTCTTTCATTTCCTGCTTTAATTCAATGTATTTCTGGGCCCAGAACTTATCATCATTTTTGCCATTTTCATCTTTGGTTTCTGCAATTTCAGTATCCCTGGTATCGTCTTTTGGGGTGTCAGGACTTTTTGTAGGAGATTTGTTCTCGTTTCATAGAAGATGAAATTAAGACTTCAGATCACTCTGTGCAAGTTTGAGCAGGTATAGGTGGTGAGTTGGTCTCCCGTACTACAGATTTTTACAAAATGATATTTCTCGTTTTTGAAATTTAATGAATGAAGGTGATTTCTGATGTGGAGTCTGACATGTATTATCTAAGAAGTCAGTGATGCGCACAGCTAGGAATTGAATGCATGCACTGTAAATTTAACCCCCAACACAACGGTGTTGAGATGGGGTTTTATGGGAAGTATGTCAGTCATGAGGACTCCCCTCTTGTAGATAAATTCATGTTGGTTACAAAAGGGCTTGAGGCTGTGGGCTAATTCTCTTCCTCTCTCTTGCCCACTCTTTGCCATTTTGCTATGAAGTGAACCATGCAAAAGGCCCCTTCTTGCCAGATGGTAGCTATTTAGTTTTGGACTTCTTATCTTTCAGAAGTGTGAGCCAAAACATTTATGTTTATGCTTTTGTAGGTAACTTCTCACACTTACTCTTGTAAGTACTCCAATAAACTCTTTGGGTCACCAAGTTGGACTTTGTTGTAATTATTACTTTGGCCCATCTGCTATGCCTTATGTGGGGTGAAAAATTAATGTTCACATTTCCCCCAGGAAAAGCTATTTACATGATACTTAGTGTGTAACTTATAATGAATAGTCTCAGTTAGTCAGCTATAATAGCAAAAAATAGAGCAAGATAACCATACCAGAAGAAGATGCCCTGGAAACCTGAAGCCTTGATCATACTCTGTGGTTGCCTTTTACTTGTGAAAGGCTTCCATTCCTTAACACACAATATGAGTGACAAATGGTGGGTTCTAGCTATCTGATTCCTGCAGCTGTGACTTCAGAGGAAGACGGAGTCAGATCTAAAACTCAACCTGGAGTTCACTTTAATTTGTTTAAAAGTATTTAGCAATGAATCTGTAAAATCGTTATCTCCTTAGCATGTAACATTTCTGTATCAGCTTCACAGGACATGTATAAGAAAGCATGACAAACTGGGTAGCTGAAAACAAGAGGAATTTTATGTCTCACAGTACTGGAGACTAGAAGTTTGAAGTAAAAGTGATGACAGAGCTCTGCTCCCTCTGAAGGTGCCAGAGAAGACAGAGAAGTCTTTTCTAGATTCTGGCTATTGCTGGTCTTCTCCGAATTATAGACTCACCACTCCAGCATCTGCCTCTGCCATCACACGGTAGGCTGTGTGTGTGCATTGTTTCTATTTCCCTTCAATAAGCACACCTGAGGTGGATTAAGAGACACTCGGATCCACTATCTATTTTTATTATATCTACAAAGATTCTATTTCCACTGAAGTGGCATTTTGATGTTCTAGGTCAACAGTAGTTTGAATAAGAAACACTACTTGGAAGCTGGGAAGTTAATTAAGTATCCAAACTCCTCAAAAAGTCTGTGGTAGAACAAAGCCAGGATCTGGCAATCCAGTTTCTCCTTGACACTGTAGCCAATCTGAGGGCCACATATGAGTACATGTGATGGTCTTGAAGACTCGGCTGACCAATGTTTACAACTCAAATCCCAATATTGCTGCAAATGAAAAAAAAAATGAGTGCTGTATCTGCCAGCACCATCATAAAATGCCACTGTTTATTCAAACTAGAATTGTAAAGGCTTTTTAAAAGGTTAAGTTTAAAAAATAAAGTTGACTTATTTCTATTTAAAAGTGAGGCAACTTGATAAAAATTGTCTTGAAACCCAAGATATACCAGATTACTTAAATGCCCAGAGACCTAACAATATTCACCATGTAGAAATATTGGAGGCTGAAGGTGAAGAACATGCTAATTATCTGAGATTGTTATTCATTATAATCGTGAATGAGAACATCACACTGTACTTCATAAATACATGTAATTACTATGTGCAGATCAAAAGAAAATGGAAAGCATATATTCAGATACAATTATCACCATTCTGTTGCCAACAAGTTGCTGACTCGAAATCTGTAGCTCTACGTAAAAAAAGTTAGGGCTCTGCATGGATTCGTTTTCACATGTGATGACATGATAAAGCATCATCCAAGTGGTAAGAGAAACTCCATGGTTGAATCTCATTGATTCTGCATCTGATTTACAAGCCTATTTGATATTGTAATGTCCTTTGTCATTTCCTTTAGCTGTGAATTTGGCAGTCTCAACCATTTCCTAAATGTAATTCAAAGCTGCATGGCATCTGGCAATTAGAAGCCCGATGGCTCACACAAGTCCCAGTGACACCATGGTAATAGGCTTATGTATGTTTCCACTTCCTGCACCTGCATATTTGGAGGATCAGATGGTGTATTTTAGATGTATTTCTTCATGATGCAGTAAACTCATCAACAGTCTGATCAGGAAAATAGCAGAGGTTCTCTTCTGGCCTGTTCTTTTGTATTTTGGGTCCCACAAGCACTTGCTTTGTTGTCAGGAGTTCAGTAAATCAACACACATGGTTTATTTCAAAAATTGATCTGGGGCAAATAAGCTCCCTTTTCTGCAATTATCACCACTAATGAAAAACCGCCAAGTGAAAGAATAGGAATACGACTTAGTTTTTCCTTTTTTGATACAAATTCTTGGAGTCAGAGGAAGCTCCAGACAGAAAGATTCTGGTAGCTTCATGCAATGTGTAGAGACACCCCTTTGAAATTATTATTTATAGGTTGACAATGAGCAACCGGACACCTGCAAAGGCCAGTGGTGCTGATATTTACAACCTCTCTTTTCCTTTGCCTCCCCCTGCTTGTTCCAGACACTATATATGTGGAAGCTTTGACAGTTGGCAGAAGTGGTCTGGCTGATTGGTGACAGAGTCAGCTGCCAAGCTTACTTAGTCATTATTAAGAAAAGTCTGCATCCGCGATTATAAATTTACATTTTGAAGAATGGCCCACTGTTGCTGTGTTATATCACTTGCTTAGAAGAGAAGCAATTATTCTTCTTCTTTTGGTACCTGCAAAGAAGAAAGAGGCAGTTGCTGTAATTCTCAAAGCTGACCTGCCTGGGCCAGAATCCAAGGCTGCCACTGAGCTGTCTGATTGTGTCCTCGTACATGGAATAAGGGCGTGGATATTACCAATAGCAGAGAGATCACACATGCACAAGGTAAAGTGGCACCAACTAGGTAAGGTCAGTGGATCTCTGGCTTAACTAGGAGAAATCTATTTCTAGCTCACAAGAAATTCATAGGAGGTATTCTGATTGACAAGCATTGCTGGGTCACTGGGTTGGGGACTTACCGAGTATGGCTTCACCACCTCCAAAAAACAGACACAGTGATCATGTTTGTGTCTGACCTCAGAAGAGGAAGGTCTTTAAGCCACACCTGAAACCACTGTACACGCTTCCCATCTCCATGCCATTGGTCAGTACCAATTCCAGATTTCAGCCCACGATTGGGTAGCAAATAGCAATGCAGCCAAGAAAAAGAGGTTGTGGTGGTCAACTTGACTCTTTATGGCAAGATTTATGCAAAATAAGGCAGTGAAAATAGATTAAAATATCTGAAGCACTCAGAGTAACAGAAGACAACTTAAACACGAGTATATGTGTGTGTTAAATGTTTCCTAAAATTTTATTTTGCAAATTTTCAAATGCATAAGTAGGTTGAACCAATTTTGTACCAAACATCTCGAGCTCTCTCCCTTCTAGACCCTCTACATTCATCCTTCATCCTTTTGCATGTGTCACATTTCTGTGGATCTGCCTATCCTGCTTTCTATCCGTTGCCCACCTCACTTACCCAAAGGAAGCTCTCTGATACGTCACCCCATCAGTCAAATACTTCAATATACACAACATCAGTGGGATTCAAAGGAGATTTTACTCAATTGCTTACCCTCAAAGAATAGTATGGTACTAAATTTATAGAATGTGGGCAAAAGTGTTTGTTGACCTAAGATGCTAGGCATTGTATCTTAAATATATCTACATATATACATGAAATATACATGTAAATGTGTATGAACATATGTATATTTAAGATCCACACACATATGTATGCATACTTATACATGTACGTGCATGCTTGTTTTCCTTGAGGAATTAGATATTGAAGTATAAGCTCATGTCGTCTTACATTAGAGACTCATATTATATATGCTGTTTCTACTTGTAGTTCCAGGGTTAATAAGGAATTTTTCATTATTAGCTTTCAGTAGAACTTGGCAGAGTGCCTGAAGGTGCTTCAGAACAGCCTCTGTAGTGAGTAAACAAGTACAATAAATGCTCTTGTAGCCACCACTTTAACATTAAGGAATGTGTGCCTATATGGCCACAAGCAACTTCTATAGAACAGTGGCCTAGATTTTAATTTAAAACATTAAATACATAGCAAGAAAAGACTACTCCTGCTTATCTTAACCTCTTGTGAGTCCGAACACCATGGAGAAATTCCAAATGTCCAACCAACTGAAAGTCTGTAGGTTCAATATTTCATTCAACTCCGGAGAGTCGATTGCATGTTTCTATCAACCAGATGTCTTTGATTTTTTTCATGATGATCTCCATTTTGAATTTCAGACTAGTTGTTTTTTCTTACAAAGTCCAGAAAGGAGGTAGTTATTCATTTTCTAACCAGACCTGGATCTAGGAGAAAAACAAAGAACCACACAGCGAAACCGCAGGTCCTCAGGGTCTCTATTGCCTGTCTCATGTTTTCTTCTCTCCAAACTTCTCAGTCTCTATATCTTTTTGATCACATCTATCCTGTCAAGTTACCTTAGAAATCTAGAGTGTAGTGCCTCAGCACTGTCTCATCATGGCTTTTAGAAAAACCAGTCCTATACCTATCATACCATCCTCAGAGATTAAAGGAGGCGTGTGACTAAAAAAATTGAAATTACTTGTGTAGAAGGATTTCATGAGATCCAGGCAAATCTCTTGGTATTCTCTTGTTTGCATTTAACAGATGTTTGTTGCCATAAATAACAGATGAATAAATGATGTAAAAATGCATGATTTATGACAATAGTGGAACTCTATTCTGAAGCATTTACTAACTGAACAACTTTAAATTAGTTCAGTTTCCCATATCTAGAAAAAGACAATAATATTTCTCCGGATGGTTAAAAAGAGATGAAAGAATGATTTATATCAAAATGACTTGTAAGCAGTGACGCTCTACCCAAACCCTGGTTATTATTAACTCGATAAATAAGCAAACAGGAAGTTTTTCTAAATTTCAAAGTAAGACTGTCTATTATATTTCTCTTATAGTGTTTTTGAGCATCTGCCTAAGGTCAATTAAAACTGTGCTTAAACTAAAGTCTGTGTTTCTGAAGGAAAAAGATAAGTTCAAAAACTTTAATCTCACTATATTAAATGTCTGGCAATCCTTGGCCATGTCCATATGTTAGATATTTTTGGTAAATGTTGAATCAAAGTCTAGGTGGATTTTCTGGTCTGGAATTCAAGTGGTTTTTGTTAAGTGCAAGGTTTCCATTCTTGAACACCAAACATTTTCTTCATAACACCATTGTCCTTGAAAAAGCAATCTTCTTTTTATGAGAAAAATCTTTCTTTGGAGAAATCCTCTGTTTATTGTTTGAAGCTCTATCTTACAAAACAGCATGAATGGTTATGTACAGAGATTTTCCCAAACTACTTTCTTTTCACTGTGTCTTCATATATCGCAGAGCCCTTAGACTAAGGTTTTTTTGTCCAGAGCAATTTTATAGCAGAGTCGGTCATTGCAATAAAGAAACCTAGCTTGTCATTGGCTACACATCGTAATAGTTCTGGCATTTTGCTACTCAATTGAATTTTAATTCCTTCTTTATATTGTATACATTTAAGGACTACAACATGATGTTTCAGTGTGATTACTTTGATATGTTAATATGTATACCTAGTGAAGTGATTTTTACACTTAAGCAAATTAACATATTCATTATTGTATACTGTTTCTTTCCTTTCTTTCTCTCTTTGTTTCCTTTCTATTAGTCAGAATACCTAAAATCTGTCTTGGCAAATCAATGCGTATTCAATGCATTCTTTTCAACTTAGTCCTCACATTTTGCATTAGAATGCAAAATGAATTCATCCCCCATATTTGCAACATTGTCTCCTTTGATCTACAATACCCCTTTCACCCTAACTCTGTGGATATGAAGTCTTAAACCCACTTGACATAGACTAAAACTCCTTAGTGACGAGGAACATGTTAAGTATTCTATAAGGTACAAGGTTAGTGGAACATACCAACAGGAGGACAACATCCATAGGAATCATAAGTAATCAAAATGTCAAAAATTTTAAATACATATTTTTATTTCCCAAAGAAGACTTCCTTGATTTCCCTGGTACATCATAGTCTTGACTCTGTCACCTCTGGAGGCTTTTGTAGGCTGAATTTGTAAGAAGCAGAATGTTTCAAGGAGGATCTCTGAGAGAAAGGACATCCTTCACAGAACTCTTCTGTTGCTGATATTGTATTGTGCCCACAGATTTAACCTGTTCTACTTTTCCTCTGGAACACAATATTGTACTTTTCACATATGGCTATTGAATAACCTCTCCTTGGCCTTGCAAATCCTTCAGGCTCTTATCTAAGTGCCTCTCTCTTTAAAAATTCTGAAAAATAGTATTCACTTGCTGCCTCCTTTGTAAAGCACTCTGTCTGTGCTTCCACACAGCCCCAGTGCATTCTGCACCATCATTTTGAAGAAAGAAAAGATGTTAAGACAACACCTGATGACCCACTTTTCACCAAAGATTTTCAGAGCCCCTGGGGGTGGAGCTTGGCTTCCTCCCTGGCTTTCCTCCCCAAGCTGCCTGTTCTCCCTTCTCCTGCCTCCCGGTCCCCTTGCTCTTCCTGGAAGTCCTCCCTCCCACGTCACATCCTGGCAAAGGGCTTCCTCTCAGTGCTGCTTCCTTGTCCCTTGGTCCCCCGATCCTTCCTACCTGTCCCGCTCTAAGGGCATTATTGGCTCTCCCAGTTGTGAGGATGGCTTCTCAAGCCCCATCTGGGCTTTGGCCTAATTTCTAAATTTCTGTTTCAAATCCAAATAGCTCTAATTCTCTCTTTCTTCTGAGCCCTAACCTCTTGCAAGCCTCCAACTTCTGCCGTGCTTACCGTAATTGTTTTGATCAATATGGCTTCAACTCCTTGTTGAACCTTGGAAGGAGCTAATGTTTCAACCAATCACTAAATAAGAATGATTTAAAATCCTTCCTTTTCCCCCACTTTCTGAATTCAAGCTCTTATTTTCTGTGTGTTTTCATATCTTTCCACTTCCCTAAAAAAAAAAAATCAATGACCTTTAACTCTTCTGAGCCTTTTCTGAAAGCCAGATTCTCCCTTATTGTGAGTTACACCCATCCTTCTTAATTTATTCTAACAAAAATCTTACAAGGTAGTCACTTATTCTTCTCAGTTTTCAAAGAGAAGTTAAGGCTCAGAGATTAAGCAACTCGGCCAAGTTTATTCAGAGATAAGTGGCAATGTCAGTCTTCAAAGTAGAGTACCTACTCTGTAGCTCATGTATAATTGTGGTCCATGTAAGAATGAACTAGAATGTATGGCCCTTGTACAGCTTCCTGGGTATGTATTTGCCACACTCCAGTTTCCCTTTGAACCTCAACATTACTTTCCAAGTTGTAGGAGGGGCCTCTAATCTGCTGTCTCAGGTTTGCTTTGGTTCCAGGGTACTGTGGAAGCATTGGACCCTGAGCCCTATCATCTGGAACCCTGTTACTTGCCATGTTCTTCTTACTCCTACCCCAGATGCAACTACACAGAAGTGTGTTCAAGTACTGCCCACCACTGTCAGAACTCAACACAGTGACTCTTACACCCCCATGGAGCCCTGGATATAGACTTGGATGGAGCATTTATGTTCCAGTTTGTACCTGCAACAATTTTCTGAAGATCCTTTAACTCTCTTGCTTTTCTTTGTCAGTTCAGATATTTCCCTGACTGGTATTTAAGAATGGCCACATGGAATACTTTTTTCTTCTGTTGTCCTTTCCTGATTAAAATCCATGTAAGCTGCACTCTCTTTTGCAGTCATATCAGCTCACCTTCATTCTCTCAATAGCCTGGTAGGCCCAGCCCCAGGTCTGTCTTCACTTTCTTCTCCTTCCTAATTGCCTACACCCCATTCTGCTCCCAGGCTGGCTCAAGTCCCCACTCTCTGGTGTCTTCTCATACTATAATAGCCTTCTGCTACCTTCTGCACAGTTACAGCAATGCATGATTTTCACCAACTGAATGATAATTCCCATGTTAAAGGATGTGCATTAGATCAGTGCTTTTCAGGCCTAGCTAAGCATAAGTCATCTGAGAAGCATTCAAATATAGATGACAGGCTATAAAGACCCTCTGGAATTCACAGCCAACCACCAAGACTTCTTTGAATCCCCGATGCGCATAACAAACAGGAATTAGTCAGGATGCTCCCAGTTTCTTTTGTTAATTCTTCAATGAAGTCATAAATTAGAGTATGTAAAACACCTGGTCCAATGCCTGACACATAATAGGTATTCAGAAGATGCTAATTATCCCTGTACTCTTTATTTCTATGGTCACATGTTTTATAGCCTTCATTTATTTAAACACATTTTATGAGATTTATATCTCCTATTTTTCTTCCTGCGCTGTGTATTTATGACTTCTCCAGCCAAAGATTTCCTGGCTCATTCTTGACCTTCAATTATCCCTTTAAGACTCTTTCTTTGACATTTTGACATTAAATTCATTAGTTAGGCTGCATATTTTTCAGATCTCTATCCAATTACATTTTTTGCCGCCTACTCTTTTTCTACTTTTAGCTTTCTTTGATTCTTGCTTCCTTATTTTTCTGCTTTAATTTTTTTCCAGCAAGCAGCAGAGTAGACCTTGAAATATCAGAGTCATCGACTTGATGTGTTTTATAATATCTTAATTTAGTTAAATTACTTTCGTTGAATATTATAGGAAGACCTTGGAACTTCCTGCAATTCAAGTTTTCTGTCTTGTTAGAACAGTCTTGGTAAGTAGCAAGCATGGAACAGAATTTCAAAATTAAAGGAAACCTGAAATATGAACAGTTCACTTGCTTCACTGTGTATCTGAAGCAGCTAAGACATACAGTGAAGATGTATTATCCAGCTTCATCCTGCTTATTAGTGGCAGGCTCACTTTTTTTAGAGGGAGGAGAAACAGCTTTTGTTTGATGATGGCATTTGAAAAATGTACAATTGCTTCTGACATTTTCCTTCACTTACATGGAGTCTTCTAAAATGAGAGAAAAACACCAACCAGTCACAAGTGCAATAGATTCCATAAGTTTACTTCTTTGGTTTCTATTTATAATAACATCCAGTATTCTATGAAATACCAGATAGACCAGGCAGTGGTTGACAGCAAATTTCCACTCTCAAAAGTTGAAATGTTCAGGATTTTTGAGCATTCTGTGCACTAGTGCCACTCGTTCCCAAGTGGTACCTCCCATAGTTAGCACTTCAAAGGTACAAGAGAAAAAATGCTTTTTTCTCTTTCTTCAAATAGAAAGATAGGTAATTACTCCACCCTGGGTATAATATCTTTAATTTTGTTCTGTAGTCTTTAAACATACTTCTTTATTTTTGCAATGAAACAAGAGAGACCAAAGTTTCAGCTGAGATTAAGAAACAAAACAGTAATGGCTTCCTTTACCTCCCATAACTAATGTAGGTGCCGCATGGAAAAATGATAAAAATCACAAATCCACAAATGCTAACAGCTATAATTACAAAGACCATTCATCCAAGGGTAGTAGAAGGCAGGTAGGAGAAGTGGGAGGATAAGTAGCCCTGCAAGATATGATGACGTGCATGTGGATGTCCCATGAAAAGAGCAATGGCTGGGATCAGTAGGTAAACAACTCTTAACAAGTCTAATATTTAAGAAGAGTCTTGACAAAACTAACGTTTTTAAATGAAACAAAATTTAGTGTAACATTAAATGTAACATATTTAATGTAACATAATGTAACATAAAAATCTGTCATACAAAGATGCCAATCAGAAAATACTAATTGTGCCAAAAATAGTAAATTATGACCCATTAACCAGTAGAAAAATTAATCAGAAATGGTAAAATGGTGAAACTATCAAGCAAGAACATCAAAAATGCATGTAAAATGATCAGGATGAGATATGTAAATGCACCAATTTCTCAAAAAATGTAGTTATAAATCTTACATTGGTTTTTGAATAAAACATCAATGTATTGATATATGAAAATAAACTTCTATAATTGAAAAATAGAATGTGTGTAATAAAATATTCACTGCAAAAGATTTACAGATTTGACCTTGAAAGTGAAAATAAAACCCATGAATTTGAGATGACAATAAACTTTCCAACATCAGGCCCAGAGGAAAAAAAGTTCCTAAAGAAATAATGACTGACAGCTTTTCAGACTTGAAGAAAATTACAAATGCACAGATCCGGGAAATTCAGTAAAAACCAAACCACATAAATTCAAAGAGTAAACAAAATTTAGCCTAGAATTTAGTTTCCATCAAAAGTCTTCTTTAAATATATAAAGGCAGATTT
The DNA here is from genome assembly GCA_004027205.1 of Ctenodactylus gundi. NCBI lineage: Eukaryota > Metazoa > Chordata > Mammalia > Rodentia > Ctenodactylidae > Ctenodactylus > Ctenodactylus gundi. Next base: position 90,227 of record PVKB01005236.1, read on the forward strand.
TTTTTTGATACAAACAAAAGTTAAGTAAACGCATTGATGACAAACCTGTACCATAGGAATGTGAAAAATTCCGAAACAGATACTAAATCGAGATTAGGGTCTACATAGAAGTATGTATGAAGTAGAGAGGAATAGCATGTACATGAGTAAATATAAAATATTTTTAATACATGTATGTTCATTTCTTTCACAGAAAAAATGTTCTGCAAATTGTATCTCAGAAATGTTAAAACTGTAAAAGACAATTGGCTTTTAAAAATAATGTATTGAAGGATTTAAAACATACTTAGACATAAAACACATGAGAATAGTAGAACAAAGATGAAAAGAGATATGTAAAAATCTACTCTTGGAATGTTCTTGCTACACACATGTGAATAGCATTGGTTAAAACTTGACCATGATAAGTTGAAGGCATATATTGTAAGTGCCATAATAGCCAGTAAGAACTGATAGGCCAATAGTAGAAATAAAATGGAATATTAGAAAATGCTCAATCCATAAAATTATTTATTTTGTTAATATTTAACATATTTTATTTTCTGTGTCTGACTCACTTCCTCACTCAAGTCACCAGTCTTTAGTTTAGTCTCCCCCAGCTAGAATGGGCTGCAGTGGCCATGTCTTGATGCCTCTTATCTGGGTCGAGCAGAGAAGCAGTTGGGATGACTTGCAGAAAGTTCTTTTTTTTTCCCAGTATCTTACCATATCTTTGTTGAGATTTTTTAACATGGTCTCACCCATCATTCCACATAAACAAAAAAGTGTAACAATGAAATTCAAAAGGCTAGAAAATATGAGAAAGAAAAAGAGAGAAGTTAAATTTCAAATTCTTCGTTGAGTACTAAAAGGTAAGTTTTTGTACATTCTAAATACATTGATGTTATCATTACATCAGTCAGTTTTCTTAGGATAAACTTACATAAAAGACCAAATAAGTGAATTACTACATTAATTGAACTTAAGTCTATACCACAAAAGTATATTATACATAAAGCAATAGATACAATGGCATACTTAGTTATTTCAGAACATTTTTAATTTGTAAATTATTTACTTCTCTTTGAATCATTTATCAGCTGTTGCATCCAGCTACTTTGCTCATTTCTAATTTTGGAGTCATGACTAATGATAGCACTTGTTTCCTCAGCTTTGCCTTCAAGGTCTGAAGTCCTGTTCTTGCAATATTGTAGTCAGCGTCCCCTGCTTTCAAATGTATTTTTCATATCTTGAATTTCAGCTAGATTTCCTTTCAAAATTTCCACTTCTCCACCAAAATGTTCCTTCATATCTTGCATTTTCTTATTTACCTCTGCCAACTTTCTATTTATGGCTTCTATATGCTCAGTAAGCTTTGTATTCATTAGGACCACAATTTGTTTTGTAAGCTTTTTTTTAAGCCTGCTGATCATTGCTTGTATTTCTTTGAGAATATCTTATTTGAACAGGTTTTGCAACGCATTTATTTACTTTTTGACTTCCTTTTCAATGTGTCCCAATATTTCAAGGCCCATGACATCAGTTTCTGGGGTCTCAAGCATTTCTGTAGGTGTGCTGTCTTCCTTCCATGTTTCTTTTGTTAAGGGCCTTCATTTTGAAGGCCTAGCCGGTGGATGGGGGGGGGGGGGGGGGGCGTTCTTTTAATGAATATGAGAGTAGGTGGAGGGAGCCAAATTCTTCTGAGTTCTGTGCTGAGCGCAGGAAGTGAGAGAGGATCTAACAGTACAACGGCCTCTGTTGTGTCATATGGTACCCAGCTCCTTCAGTAAAGCTCTCCCACCTGTCCTGGTTTCCCTTCCCCGAGAACAAGGCTCTCTTCCCTTGCAGGTGCTCCCACTAGCACCTGAACTGTTCAGGGGGTAGTCGGCCTTTCTTCCCTCTCTGCGACTGTCTCTTGTGCTACTTTCTTCCTACACATTATTTAAGAGTGACCCCAAAAGCCCTAATGTGCTTTGTTTTACTCTAAACAGTTCAGTTTTAACTTCTTCTCCTTCCTCTTCCCCCTCCTCCTCCTCCACTGCTGCTGCTGCTGCTGCTGCTGCTGCTTCTTCTTCTTCTTCTTCTTCTTCTTCTTCTTCTTCTTCTTCTTCTTCTTCTTCTTCTTCTTCTCCTCCTCCTCCTCCTCCTCCTCCTCCTCCTCTTCCTCCTCAATGGATCCTGTTCCAAGAGGCCTTTTTCACAGGGAGCTGTCATTGCATTTGTATGATGTAATACCTGCAGGCTCATGTTTTGGAGGCTGGGGCTACCAACTGCTGTCAATTCCCGCTTCTCCCTCATTTGTGCTTACCTCAGTCTGAGGTTCCGGGCTCTGAGTTTTTCTCTGTTTGTGGATGCCAGAAGTTTAGGGTCATGCTCAGTCAGACTTGGGCTGGTTCTTGGGCTGTTTTTTTCTCCACTTCTGATATGCCTTCAATATTTCTGACCTTCCCATGGCCTCCTTTCATTTGTTAGGGTGTTCTTTCCTCTTCTAGCTCTGTCTGAGGTTTTGGGCTCCAGGCGGGTTTTCCTCTATCTGCAGATGCTGGTGGCCCCCAGGATTTGCCATCATCCTGGGCTACTTACTAAGCTGATGTTTATTTCCACTTTCAATGTGTTTATGGGGTTTCTGACCTTCCCATGGCATCCTTTCAATTGTTGGGGTGCTCCTCTCTGTCCTAGCTATGTTGTACAGGCAATTTTGGACTATATACCCAACTTTTTAAGTGAACCCATGAGGAGATATTGTTCAGCTCTGTTACTTGGCTGCCATCTTCACTGGAAGCCTCAATCCATAAATTAAAAAAGAAAAGCAGTAAAAGAAAAAATAAAGAGAAAGATATATATTTAAACTAGCATTTAGGTGATTGTAGAAACCATAAATGTGAGGGAAGATTTAATTTGAATAGTAAGAGGAAATTTGGAGAAGATTACCCATTTTAGGTGTTGGTGTCTTGACCCTATGTATGCGTTTATTTAAGCCATAAAAGATGCCAAAAAGTCGACTATACATTATGTTCTTAAACACTTGAAAAATTAAAGATGAATATTATTGATGATCAGAAAACTATAAGCTCAAATCACAATGTGATGCCTTTTCACACCCACCACAATGACAGCAATCAAAAGTATACAATGCCAATTTTAGAGGAACAGGAACTCTCAACCAGAGTAGCTGGGATTGTCAAGAAGTACAGTCATATTGGGAACACTTTGAAAGATTCTCATAAAATTAAGCGTATTTGTCATAAGAATAGTAATCTCTTTCCTAGATATTCACTTCAGAGAAGTAAAACCTTTATTCAAATTTTCATATACAAAGATCCACTACAGCTTTATTTTTAATAGCCCCAACCATAAATAACTCAATTTTCTATCAATGGGAAAATGTAGAAAAAATACTTTCTTTCTGCAGAATATAACTTTGCTTCTACACACTGCATCACAGATGGATCTCAAAAGCAGACTGGAGTGATCTCGTAGGCACGATGAGAGGCCACACGCAGGCCCTTGAAGGGACAGCTGTGGGCAGGAAGGGAGGACATAGCCACTTCTGACTATGGAAAAACAAGAATTGGGTTGTTTTAATTTCACCTAACCCCTAAACATGCACTTTAAAAGCAAGGGAACTGAGTGGCCATTTTGTGAGCAAACACTCCTAATATTTAAAGCTATACCTTTTGTTATTCCTGTGTAGAACTAAATAGCAACAACTCAAAGTTAGAATATTTTAGGTGTGATTATAAATAATACATGCAGTGTTTCTCAATCAATTAGAAATTAATTCAACAAACTAAAAAAAGGTTTTGACTCAATGTCACTTCTGTTCCATCGAAGAAAATAGATTCGGAACACACAAAAAAGATAAATACTGCAAAATATGACAGAGAGACAGGTGCCTAGAAAATGTGGGAAAGAAAGGATGGAAAGGTGCTTTGTGGAAAGCCTCCATGTTTATACAAGATGGCAGCTGGTGGGCTGTTCAGACTGGGAGGGGCACTTATGTGGATTCTTGGATTAAATTTAATTAATTAAAATTTAGTTAAATTGCAAGGGCAATGGCCCTGACGTACAGAATCAAGCACAGCACATGTTTTGTGTGAAATTTTTTCATAAGCTTTAATTTCTTTCCTCAATTTTTGTTCTTGCGGTTTTCAATATTGTGGCGAACACCACGCACAGCTCTGTGCTCTCTGTTATCTATGTGAAGAGAGCAAAGCATCTCATAGAAACTTAGGTCAAATCTGAAGAGGCTTTTTTCTTTGTAAACTCTCTATACAGAAGACTGTATTAATTACAGCTATAAGAAAACCTACCAAATATTCACTATTAATAATTTTGTGCTTTACTTCAAGAACCTGGCCAAATAAAGAGATAAACAGCACGGGGAGTCATTTGGGATCCACGGGTATGGCTGCGGGCTGCTGTAGATGTGATCTGTTTTAATTTTGTGAATGAAATTGTCCTTGTGATGCTCTGAGCTGCTGCCTCTTGGGACCCATGTGATGTATTAGAACCCTGTAGGTGCACTCACACCTTAAGACCCTCAGGCAATTACACAAGAGGCCTAGATGGAGAAACAGGAGTCCATCCAGAGACGACAGAAGAAAATAACTTGCTAAGCAATTTGCGCTCAGATCAGAATTGAGCCTGGAGCACCCCAAAGCCAATATTCTTTGCATTATAGTAAGAATACTTCATTTTTATTCTGAGGGTTTTTTTTTTTCTGAAATCTAAGTTTTTGTGATTATTTAGAAAACTTTTTGTAGGTAAGCATCTAGACTTGTGCCTACACATGTGAGAAGCGGTCTTAGGGACCAGGCAAGACAAAAGTGTAGTAAGGGAAGGGAAATGAATATGACTAAGATGTGACACATATGTGCACTCCTTCCTCAAGTTGATGTGCACCCTACTAAAAGTAGTAATTATGAGAGGAATTTGAAGTTACTGTTATATTGAATTAATGCTTCATTAAAATTAGCTTCAGTTAGATAAGTGAGATAAGCTAAAACATAATTACAAAGTAAATATTCACATATGAAGATCATATAAGTAAGTGTCCTAGGTCTGCACCTTGCAAAATGCCAGTTAAATATCCATAAAGGAACTAACAGAACAAAAGTACTTTATAATACTGCTAAGGCAGCTGTTTGAGGTGAAAATATATAGCCAAATTAGTTTTATATGTTAATTATTCGAATGAATTAACATTTTTTCTTTGTAGACTTATAAATAATAAACACTTTTGGGGAGTAACATTAATACTTATACAATCTTTGGATAAACAAAGAAAAGAGATCCTTGTTAATTTACATTGGTCTTAATTTTGAAAGAAAGTATTATTTCAGAAATGGTGCCACTGGTTTTCAGTGGAGTAAATTTTTTTTCTTAAAATATTTTAAATAGGAGAAGTTTCACTTTCGGAAAAGAAAAATATTCAAAGTTTCAAATATGAATGGCTTTTCCTAAAGAGTTTTACTTAGAAACCTTCTAGTATTATCATCTAATAAATTGCTTACTCCTTAGAGTAAGTGTAGGATTGCTCTCAATATTTAAATTACTTTTGTGTTATGTCAATAATGAATATGGAAAAAATTTTAACCTCTCTGGAACTTGAATTTATAAAAAGTTTGTTAAATCAATGAGCTTTTATATAATGTCAAGAACAAACATAGTTGTTTATGCATTTGGATTTTCTAGTTAAAGTAAACTGTATTAGTTTGGGTTCTTTCAAAAAACAGAATTTACAGATTTTATCACAAGAATGTCTATTCGGAAGACTTACAAGTTCAAGGATAGAGGTGGTCCAAGATGGCTGCTTGGCCGTAAAGTAGAGCTCTCGTCCAGGACTGCAGAACAGCATCTTGACTGAAGACAGAAGCCTAAGATTGGCGACTAAAGAACAGCAAGAGGCCAAGAGGCACAAGTCGAGACTGGAGCGAATCTGTGCTGACGATGTGAAGTAATCAGCCTTCCTCTGAACTGGCCACTGGCTTATATTACCAGCATGTTTTAATGAAGTTCAAATCTTGAATTTGCATTTGGATAAATAATTCCTAGAAGAAGTAAACAAAGGTAGTTTTCTAGTAAACAAAGTTAATTTCAGAAGAATCAGGAGGAAAAAAGAGATCTCAATGATTTAAGATTATCAATCCTAAAACAAAGAAAAGTTATGTTTGCTGTATTTAAAGAAATAAATAAGAAGATTATTAATATGTGAGGGATAATAAGCTACATTTTAAGAATTAATCAATTTATACATTTCTGTACTGAAAAATATAATAACGAAATGAAAGCTTGGTATTGGAATAGTTAGACACAGATGAGTAACCACTGAAATGAAAGATAAGTTGGAAGAAATTAGGTGAATGTAGTTCAGAAAGACAAACTGATACAAGATTCAGGAAAAGAAAGCAGAACTCATAGAAAACACAAAGAGAAAGTGTAACATATGAGTTATTAACTCTTCAAGCCAAGAGAAAAGAAATGGACAAAGAAATTTAAAGAGATAATAGCAATACATTTTCTAGAGTGAGGGAAAAAACCTAATTCACAGTGTAAGGAATGTTTACCAAGCTCAAATCTTATGGTAGTACAAGCAACACCAAAGTCAAAGGGACAAGGTGTGAATGGAGGATTTGAGATTGGCTGGTTATCTAGCTTGGTTTTTTTAAAAAAAATTTCCTACTGTAGAAAAATCTAAAATTTCCCAATGAACAAAAAATGTCAGATTAAACTGATTAGAGACTAAGTGGTTTACAAAAACTTGTGGAGCCAAGCTTTCGGGAGAAAAGAAACACAAAATTGTGTGTATTGACATTTCCCTACATTTTCCTACTAGCAGCATTTTTCAATTTCTAATTGGTAGCTGATTGGCAAATCTCAAATTATCAGCATCCTCACAGACTTGAGAGGAGGGAGTGAGACTGGACGTAACTACTACAAGGTAACTACTGCCAACATTTTATAGGGAGCCCAGGGACAACATATTAAGATTAAAAGATTCATAAATAAGGCTCTCCTCATTGGGATCGAAATTGAGCCTTGAGTCTGACCTCTAGCTGAATTAAGTTGATCTTTAAGTAACTTGAAGGCTTTTGGTAGGGTTTGTATCTAAAGTGTTTCCTATCATGTATTTGGATACATGGGATTACTATAAAACCACATGTTATTGGGAGGTAGGACCTGGCTGTGAATGGAGGGGAGAAAAACACAGGGATGTTAAAGAGTTTAGCATTAAAAAGAAGCCAAGTACTTGGAATCAGAATTATAAAAAAATGCCTTGAGGGTCTCAGGAATCAACAATGTCCACCCTTTACCAATAAAAGGCAAAGGAACTTACTCAGAGAAAAGTAGCCCAGTACATACTGTAGGACCCTTCTCTTTAGAGAAGCGCTTGTCAGGGTTCAGCTGCCTAGAGTTCACTTGTCCAGGAATGTGGATGCTGCTGCACTCAGAGGTGGCCGAGAGAGCCAGACTATTGCTCCAGCCAGTGGTAGATCTTGGTGTTGTCCACAAGGTCCCGGCACAAACATGCATAGTGCAAGAATTGTGGGCTCATAAAAACTTCCACCCAGATTTCAGTGGAAGGCCTTGGAGGCCTTCCTAGTGCCCTAGGAAGACAGCAGATGAAGCTATGAAGGAGAAGATTAAGGTAGAGTGGAGACTCCAGAAATCTGGAAATGCTAGGAATGTGGATTGTTTGTCACCTGAGGAAAGGCACAGGCTGTGAGAAGAGTTAACCCAAAGGAGAAGCTATGGAGCTTGCGTCCAGAGGCAAAACTGTAGGGGCTTGGTCAACAGCCCTTTTAGCTCACCTCTTACCACAATTTACCATAAATGCTGGACCCACAGCTACAGATTTAACATTTTCCCTTCTAGATTTAAACCTTATTTTGGTAGAATTGTTTTCTATTCTCCTGTTTCTTCCTTTTGGAATGGGTATTGTTACCCTGTGCCTTTGTAAATTGGAAGTGTTTAACTTTTTAATTTTCATAGATGCCCACAACTAAGTTTCTTTGACTCTCAGAGGAGACTTTGGACTTGATATTTTTTTTTTAATTCTGAGCAGCTATTCTCAAGTCATTACAGTGTTCGACTGAAATTGACATATAAAGATAACAGACATTTACAGAAAACAGCAAGAGGTAGACATTTCTGTTCTGAATGAAGACATGTTATACACACAGGAAAAAATGCAGCAAATATTAAGGTATCCAAAGTAATTTATGACACTTCACTTCGATGTGACATATTTACAAAAACGTGTAAGTTTTAAAATAATTTAATAATTTCCATAGACTTTGTCTTAGTTACATTTTATTGCTGTAACTCAATAACTGGCATCCACACATTTATGAGAGGAAAGGTTTATTTTTCCCACTATTTTTATTAATATACAAATGTAATACATAGTATTTATAATGAATTTGGGTGTTTCGTACATCTATGTGTCGTATCGACTTTACAATCCCTTCCCATTTTCTACCCTCCCACCCCTCTCTGTCTCTTCCCCCAGCTCCGGCTATCACTTCATATGTTTCCAAAGAATGTCTGTGTTCTGGGTTTTCCAAGTCCGGGAAACCATACAGTGTTTAACATATTAATCTTCTGCGCCTAAGTCATTTCACTCAAGTCACCACTCTACCCCAGCTTCCTATTCCTCTAATGGGTTCACAGTAGTTAGATCTTGATATCTCGTCTCTGAATCCAACCAATATTCACCAAAAGATTTTTTTCCCATGTTTTCCTATATGTTTGTTGTTATTGTTAAACCTGGCCTTACCCAACAGTTCACATTAGAAAATATCTATAAGCATGTAGTTCAAAAGACTAGTTAATTTGGGAAAGAATATATATATATATATATATATATATATATATATATAAAATTCAATTGCTTTAGCTGAATACTGGAAGGTGCATATTTGTACATTCACAGGGTTATCTTTGCATCAATCAGTTTCCTTAGGATAAACTTTCATTAGTGACCTAATAAGTGAATTGCTACAACAAAACAAAGTTAAAACTATATCACACTGCTACATTAAATGAAGTCAAATCTATACCACATAAATATAATTAAAGTGACAGACATGAAGGCAAATTTAGTTCTTTCAGAATTCCTTAACTTTCATATCTTATTTATTCACATTTCACTGATTACCAACATACTTTTTTCTCAGCTCATTCTCCTCAAGCTGTTCTCACTTTTTCTCTGGGGTCATTGGTGTTGCTGGTCTCCCTTCCACTTTCTAAGTTTCCTTTAAGTATTTTCTGCAATGCTGGTTCAGTGGCTGAAAATTCCTTTAAGCTGTCTCTGTCATGAAAAGTTTTAAGTTCTCCCTTAAAATTAAAAGATAATTTTGCTGGATATAGCAGTCTTGGTTGGCATTTATGTTTTTTTAGTGCTTGGATGACATTGCTCCACAATCTCCTTGCTTTTAGAGTTTGGATTGAAAAATCTGCCGTTATCCTGATGGGCTTATCTTTGTAGGTCACCTTCTGTTTTTTTCTTACCGCTTTTAGTATTTTCTCTTTGTGTAGGGTTTCTAGAATTTTAATTATGATGTGTCGTGATGAAGATCTCTTCTGATAAACATTGTTTGGTGTTCTATCTGCCTGCAATAGTTCCATGTTCATTTCTTTTCTTAGATTTGGGAAATTTTCTACCATTATTTCATTAAACATGCCCTTTAAGCCTTTTGTTTTGTCCTCAGTCTTCTCCTCAATTCCCATAATTCTGAGGTTGTTTCTCCTTGAATCATCTATCAGCCATTGTAATGATTCACTTTATTTATTTACTTTGTGTTCTTCATGGCATGTATGTTGCAGCTTAATCCCTTTATTTTCTGGGTCTGACATTCTATTCTAAAGTTGTTTAAAGTGGTTGCTTATTATTATCTGCATGTTTTTCATTTCCTGAATATCCGCATTCAATTTTTTCTATCTCTCTGTTGTGTACTTTTCTAATTTCTTCTTTTGTCTTCATTATCTTCTGGTATATTTCTTCTCTGGTCTCCTCTAGTTGCTTTTCAAGGCTTGCTTTTTGCTTATCTATGTTTTGGGGTAGCTCTTCTCTGTCTGTTTTATTTCCTGCTTTAATTCCTGCTTTAGTTCTCTAAATTTCTGGGCCCAGAAATTGCCATCATTTTTGCCATATTCATCTTTATTTATCCTGATATCATCTCCTGGGTTTTCAGGTGTTTTTGTAGATTTGTGACTGTGCTTCCCCATTTCTTCTTTGGTCTCCTCTAATTTCTTTTCAAGGCTTGCTTTTTGCTTAGCTAAGTGTTGTTGTAGCTCTTGCATTGTCTGTTTTATTTCCTGCTTTGCTTCCTGGTTTAATTCCTGCTTTAATTCCAGCTTTAATTCACTGACTATCTGGACCCATAAGTCTCCATTCTTCTTGCCCATCTCTTCCTTGGGTTCTTCGGATTCTGCAATTTCAGCACCCCTTGCACCCTCCCCTGGGGAGTCAGATATTTTTGTATAAGATTTGTTACCATATTTCCCCATGGTTCTGCTACCTCTGGATGTCTCTGGTGCACAGGAAAGAAGACGACTCCTGCTGATGTCACTGCCTCTGACAGCTGTTGAGCCCCGTTTCCGATCTGGGATCCCAGGACCTTTTCGGGGGGGGGGGGGTGCATGCTGTGTTTGTAGTACACACACCCATGGGTTGGTGCTTCTGAGGCTGGAGCCGCCCACTGCCAATAATTCCCACTTGTCCAGATCCCCGCTTAACTAGGGCTGAGGTTCTGGCCTCCAGACCCTGTTTGTGATCTGTGGGTGCCAGCAGCTCTGGGCCATGCCGAGAGCTAGAAAGGCTCCTTTTTTCCTGCTCTTCCCATGTGACTTCAGGATTTCAGACCAGCCTGCAGCCTCCTCTTCCGTTGTTGTGTGCTCCATCCTCTCCCAGTTCTGTTCCGTCAAATGTTCTGGTCCCCATGGGCTTTCCTCCATCCACAGCTGCCTGCCGTTTTCAGCCGGCTATGGTGTCTTCCTGGACTGCGGGGATTTTTTTTTCCCCTCCAGTTTTGATGATCCTTCAGAGTTTGTGGCCTCCCACTGGCCACCTTTCAGTTTCTGGGGATGCTCCTGTCTTTCCTAGCTATACCAAACAAGCTATTTCTAACTTTCTTCTTGACTTTTTAAGTGAGTTGAAGTGCAGTGCTGTTATTCAGTCACCATCTTGACCGGAAGCCTGGACTTGATCTTTTAGATGGACTAAATGCATTTTGCATGCATATAAAGGTGCACATGAGTCTTTTGGGGGCTAGATGTGGAATGGTATGGTTTGAATCTGAAATGTACCCAAAATTCCAGAAGTATTTGGATGTAGTAGAATAATGAATGATATTAGGAGGTAAGGCCTGGATGTTTAACATGGAAGGTTTGTGTCAATTTGTAGAGATTGGGGCACACCTAGAACAGAGCTTTCAGGTATGTACTCTTGACTTGTGAGCCTGGAAGTGAGACAGAGCCTTCCACTCTGGATGATGGGAACTCAAATGGCAGCTTGAAATAATTAAAGGAAGGAAGAAGAAACACTGTTACAGCTCTTACTGAGAAAGCTTCAACCTTGCCTGAGTTTCCAGACATGGGTTGGCACCTGCTTCCGTTGGTTTTCTGTGTGCAATGCTGTGAGCAGCTCTCCAGCCTCTGCCATGTGCCTTCACTGTCTCCAGCTATCCCATGGATAGACTGTGTGAGATCTTATGAAACTGTGAACTAAAACAAATCTTTTTTCCTTTAAATTGTGGACATAGGGTACTTTGCTACAGCAACATATAAGTAACTAAGTCACCCGTCTACCTGCTACAAGAAAAGTAAGCCCTATGTGGAGAAAGGTAAAATCATACAGGCCATGAATAAATTCTGTAGTGTTCCAAACACAAGTAGCACTTAAAAATAATCATTTACATTTAGAATTAAAATATAAAAAGTAACTAGGGACTATTGTTCCCAAATTAATAACCAGCAAGAGAGACTCTGGATAAAATCATGGTCTTTCTTTTTATCCCACTAGAATGCTAAGTATCCTCTAAATTGCCAAAGATACAGAGCCAGGCAAAGGAGTAAAGAGATCTGTAAGTAGCCCCACCCATAGTAGACAAGGAGGAACGGAGAAACAATGGAGTTTTAACAAGTTTTAAAATGCAAGGCCCAGCGATTTAGCTCTGTAATCCCAGAACTCTGTGAAGTTGAAGCAGGAGGACTGTAAGTTTGAGACTAGCCTGGGCAACTTAATGACTTAGTGAGACCCTGTCTAAAAAAAAAAAAAAGGTCTGAAGATGTAACTCAGTATAAAGACTGTAGGGTTGATCCTCAGTATCACAAATAAATAAACAGAATTTTTAAATGGCCAATTGTAAACTAGCACAATGGGCTAGAACACAAACAATTCAGGCACAAGGTGCACATATTCATTCTTAAACTCTTTCCCTCAGGGAAGAGCAGACTTAAACACTAGGGAAGAACAAGAAAGTATAAAGTGAACTTTCCAACATGCCTCAGGAAGCACAGCACATACTTACTGTTCACTGAAGGCAAGACACAGAGAAACAAGTGAGAAAGAATTGTCCTGATGTGCTGGAATCTGAGCACATTAGGGCCTACAAAAAAAATTGAAAATCTCCCAGTTGCCCAAACTTTATAAGACACAATGAGTTCTCTCTTGGTTTATAAAGTTAGAAATTGGCTGACTGAGCTTAACAACTCTCCAAAGCCTTGACTGTGTTCAAATCTTAAATCCCAGGTTTCACCAAAGGAAATACTTAATCTCATTCCAAAAAAAGTTTTGAAAGCAAGAAGAGTGAAATATTCAAGCTCCATGAGAAATGTCAGATGACCTAACATAATAAACCCCAGATGAAGACAATACAGACAATGTAAAGATGAGCTTTTGCACCAAGGTACCAACACAGCATTAAAAAAATTTTTTTTAAAGGGAACTAGTGAGGGAGAGAAGGGGTGGGACTGTCAAAAAAGGACAGGGGAAGAAGTTGTAATTTTGCTGCTATATGTATTTGCACAAAATACTCAAGATCCATGTAAACATTAGGTATTGAAAAATATACATATCAATAAAGTGGGAGGAAATTCAAAACAAGGTCTTGCTAAGCTACTAAATTGACCAGGCTAGGCTTAAACTTCCAGTTCTTCTGCGATAGCCTCCCAGAGAGCTGGGATTTACAGGTGTGGGACTATGACCAGCTGGAAGTACATTTTTTAAAAAGAGAAACTGGTAAACAAGTTTTTGAAATTGAAAATGATGTCAACTCCCACACAATAAACTCTGAGCAAGAAAGCTACAAAGAATAATACATGTATAGGTATATACATGTATATATATATATATATATGTATATATATATATATATATAACAATTTAATTATTATAAGCAAAAAATAAAGAGAAACTTTAAAAGTTAACAGACAAGTTCATATTCAAATGAGGAAAAAATATTTAGAAATCACCTCTCATCTGAAATAATACAAGAAAACAATAATGATCCATATGAAAATTATAATCAGAAAAACTCTGTCCATTACATAATTACTTTTTAAAATATGAAGGCATAAGTAATGAGAATAAAACTTCAGATAAACAGATATGTTATAGTAAGTAAAACAGAAATGATAAATCATTAATTTATTAGATAATCAGATGTCCAGGTAATAAAGAATACAGATGATAAAAATTGTTCACTATTTCAAACAAAACAAATAATAATGTTATTTTCTTTTCATAGAATATAGCAAAGCAAATGTAGCGCTTATAGGGTAAACAAACTTTAACTAGTACATATTTCTAATATTGTTTATGAAAAATAATAACAGTACAAAGATAATATACATTCATGTTTAATATTTAGTAGATTAAAAGTCCTGAGACATGTGAAGATCCAGTAGAGAATATTAAATATAAGCACATTTTAAAAACTCTTTTAAAAAAGATAAGGATGAGGAAAGAGAAGAAAATACACATGAGAAAATAAAAGATTAAATTAATATTAATAATGATGGTAAATGTAAATTAATTAAACCATCCAATGAAAAGACAAAAATTATCAAATTGACTTTCAACTAAAAGGAATATGCTGTTTTCACAAGGCACACTTTAGAAAAAAGATATACACGAGCCAAAAATTGTACCAAAATATATGACACAAAATTATAAGGTATTGGAAAGCTGATGTGACTGTGGTATTATCAGATAATTTCGATTTCAAGAAAATGAGTATTACCAAAATCAAAGATACGTTTTTCATAAATATGAAAAATATAGTTGATCTATCTTTATTCACTTACTACTACTACAACTTTGAATATATAATACAACACTTAAGCTAAGGAATTAAACAAAGGTTAGTGCCTAGAGATTTTAACAAATATTTCTCTGGGCACAATGGAGCTAACTTACAAACTGGGAACATGATTAACAACTAAATATCCAGAAAGTTTCCACTATTTTTTCCCATTTTATTGATATGTACAAGTGCAGAATTTAAGGTTTACAATGGAGTTGAGCATTTTGTGCACATACTTTCCTTGTCAAAGTGACAAGGGCTTTCCCGCTCTCCTTTTGTCCCTCCCCCTACCCTCCC
>PVKB01005237.1:0-20267 GCA_004027205.1 Ctenodactylus gundi
CTCCCTTCCTCCCTCCCTTCCTCCCTCCCTCCCTTCCTTCCTTCCTTCCTTCCTTCCTTCCTTCCTTCCTTCCTTCCTTCCTTCCTTCCTTCCTTCCTTCCTTCCTATACTGCCAAGTTGCATCCCAGCCAACAGAAGCAGACAACTAGACAGCTGTAATCTGACCATGAATCTCTGTTCTCCGCTGCTGTGAGGCCAGGCTGCAAAGGTCTGTCTGTGCCTACCCCTTGGTTTCTCTCCTCTGCTGTACCAATCGCCTTTCCTGTTGTTGGATGATACACACATTACCCACAACTTAAAGAGGGGAGCTTTAGCTTGGGTCACAGTTTGGGGGAATTCATTTTGGCTCGAGGGAAGACATAGTATGGTGGAGGTAAGACTTGACAGAGGAAAGTTATTCAACTCATGGCAGCCAGGACACAGAAAGAAAACAGAAAGGGAGGAGCCAGGAACAAAACACACCCTTCCAGCTCCGCCCTGAGTGAGCTGCCTCCAGCCAGTCCGCACCCGTGACAACACACTGCGCTGTAAACTCATCATTAGATTCATCCCGTGGTGAGGTCCAGGCCCTAACTGCAAGCACACCGGACTTGTGGGGATGGGGGTGGGGGACATTTTCGATCTAAGCTGTAACATCTACTTTCTGAACAGCGTCCACGAGGACTTCTTAGGCAGCGTCTGTTCCCGCCGCAGCTCGGTAGGTGAGGATTTAAGGGTTTGACACTCAACACTAACGCAACTTGCCTACCCCTGGCTGCATCGCTGCACTCAGGAACCAGCTGTTGCCCCACTGCACACGCTTCTGTTGCATCCCCCTTTCCTGCTCGTTGCTCCTCGTTGCATTTTATGATTTTCAGGATTGTTTTCTTTATTGATAGTGGGCATCATTGTGATTTTGATTTTTGATCTCCTTATGGATTTTAAGGAATTTCAAGAAAATGAAAAAGATAAACTGTTTTACACTGTAATCTTTGATTGGAAATAGTCTTTAAATCATACAATCTAACACATTTTCTCATTATCCACACGTTATTGTGTACTTCTGAAGAGGGTGAATTCTCCTGTCCTCTCCTTGAGGGGATGCTGGCTGTCTTGCTTTGGATAACGTAGCTGTTGTGTTTCCTAAACTGTGGCAGTCTTTATTAGGATGCTTTCTCCATTTCGTTTTGTCAGAACTCTGTGATCATTTGGTTAAGCAGCAGATTTTACTCCATTTTCTCCCTTTGTGTTCTGCTTGAATACTACAAACCTTGATTCCATATTCCTCATAGACTCAGAATTAAATTTATTGGTCATAAATTTTACCCGAGCCCACAGAAGATGAAAAACCTCCATTAGTGTTTTATTCTGCTCCCAGATGGAGTCTGTAGTTTCCATTTATGAAAATGTGAAACCTTTGTGATTGCTTTGTATAATATGTCTGATTATGGGTGGCTCAATTTGCAGTACGAGAGTAGGCCCGAGAAGGGGGAAACTGTTTCTAAAATGGGACTGCAATTCAACTGTTTCTGGAATAGGGCTGATTTCAATCGTCTTTCTTCCCATTCCTTTTCTCAGTCCCCGAGTGAGGGCTTGTCTGTCACTTACATCTTCCAGACGGTTGCATAGTCAGCTGCTCGGGGCTTTTTTAGCTAATGGGTCATAATGAGATCGTTTACGGGCTTAATTCTGCTACTGTTAAGAAAGTAACATGATAAATGAGCCCACAGTGAAAACAAAGGCTACTTATTCAGAAGCACGTCATGCAGCTATATGCTACCTATGCCTGGAACTAGAATTCTACTCTATGGGTTAAAGCAGTGTGTGGAAACCCACATAGAACCATATAGTGTCTATATATAGAATTCTGTGACCATCACGGTGGAAAACCTATTCTATCTTTATTGCAGTTTGTTAAATGGTATCCTACATTGGTCCTGAAAAATGAGAATTTTCTAGGTGGGAATACAAGTAGCAAAAAAAGACATGGGAGGACAAACATAGGTTAATACGCTCCTCCCTTGGTTTATAAAACCATGCATGTCTCAGTGATGAGGGCCAACCAATCTTCACCTGCGGCACTGAAAAGATTATCCTGTTAAAATCTAATTCAGCTAAGTTGAGGTCCATTTTAATTAGCACATCATCAATGACTCTTCTTTAAGTCTTTGGACATTTTATAAACGCAGTAATAAATTGTCCACATAGGAGGTCCTTCAATCGTGCTATAAAAGATTGCCTGTACATTTTTATTTGTATTTTTTCAGTCACTCAATAGCTGCTGTCTATACTCAAGATGAGGCAACATCAGAGTGAAGAGAGTAGTTATTTTGTTTTTTTTTCCAATTGCTTTACTAATGTAAAAAAAGTTCTGCTATATTTTTGCATCTGATGGGACAAAGGAGTTATGTCTCTGAACATTTTTCACGGATAATGACAAACAAGGGACACAAATAAATAATACCAAGATTTTTTTGTGGCAGCCAGTCTCCTTAACCCAGTGAGCAATGAGTGGAGGCACATAAGAGCTAGGTGTCCCATGGAGGTAACAGACCTTGCTTGAAAACACCTGAGGGAGTTTGTGGCATAGGTGTCTGGAGACATGGCAGCCCATGCAATGAACTATGACATTTTGTGAGTCATAGCTTTTAAAAAAAAATCTCCTCACAGCTGGATAATGTGACATTAGATTGACAGAGGTACAGTGAAGGAATGGGGTTCCTGACCTGTAGTTTTAAGTGATTTCAAGTATTACCCATAAACTTATATTTAAATATCTATCAAAGCAACTTATTTGATAGGAGAGAAGCATCACAGGTAGAGAACCCAAAATATTGGGTTAAATAGTCAGATTTCTGTTGCTGTAGCAAACACCTTATGTAAACAACTTAGAAACAAAAAAGGATTGTTTTGGCTCACACATTTTAAGGTTTCAGTCCATGGCCGATCAGCCCATTGTGTTTCGACTTGTGGTGAGATGGTACATCTTGTGGGAGTACAAAGGAAGAGGAAGCTCTCGACTCATGGAGGCCAGGGAGGGGAAAGAGAGAGGAGCAGGCGTAGTTCCTCTGTCTCCTTCCAGAGCATACACACCATCAGTACCCTGAGGCTTTCCACTGTGCCCTCATCGTAAGCTCCCACCACCTCCCCAGAGCGCCAAACTGAGGATCAATCCTTTAACATATGGATGGGCCTCTGGGGAACGTTTCAGATTCAAACTGTATCAGGTAGGGAGTAACAAAATGGGATATTATGATCCAGAATAGTTTATTTTCTTCTCTTTTCCTTCCTTCCTTCCTTCCTTCCTTCCTTCCTTCCTTCCGTCCTTCCTTCCTTCCTTTCTTTTTTTGAGACAGGTTCTTGCTGTGTAGCCCAGGCTGGCCTTGGACTCAGGACAATCTGGCTGCTTCAACCTCCCAAGTGCTGGGATTATAGGCGTGCACCTCCATGCCCAGCTTGATGTGGTACTGAGAATCAAACTCAGGGCCTTGCACCTGCAAGCAATGCGCTTTAACTGCTGTGCCATTCTTCCAGCCCATAGTTTTCTTTGATGATTATCTTGTATATTTACTGTCTGAATTGTGTTTACATTTCAATGAAATTATTGGGAATGCAACCAGTATTTCATTCATATAAACAGAATAAAGGTTATCTATTAATCAGATTTTTCCCCATGGTAGTTTGCTTTAGAGTCAAATGTTATTTATCCAAACGATGTTTCCTGAAGGTCTTGAATTTTTGTTCTCATTATATGAATATAGCTTGAATAATTTGGGAAGTTTCAGAAGGCTGAGAAGTTTTTATTAGAGGGAATCAATATTTAACATGCAATTCTTGAAGAAACTAGAGGGTCAGTGCCTTCATAAAGGCACTGGTCATAATTGGCTTCACTTTCTGTAAGTGTTTTTCTTACAGTGTTGTGAATTATGTTTTTAATAAAAAAGTTTTTTAAAATGTGAAGTGTTTCATGTAAATTAAAGACTAATACACCGTAACATTACAGAGACACGATTTCTTAGTTATCTTGGGAATTTCAAATTCTCTTCAACTGTGTAAAAGACAGATATGTAATATGTCCATAGTTCATAGCACTCCTAGATTCTAGATTTTAGGTACTATTATAAGTAGTACTCTTCATTTCCTGTGGTATTTGCTATTTTAAGAAAAAGTTTTTGAACTTTTAAATCTCTGTGTGTGTGTGTGGGGAGGGGGGGACTGAGCCGGGGCCCAGCACAAAGAAGGTATGCACTCTACACTACCTGTCTTCAGTAGCCCCATGCTAGTACCTGGTGAATGAGAAAGAAATGTCACTTTTAGCCATAAGCTGAAGTTTATTCATTGTGTACTTGTTATGGTTGGAATCTGGAGTGCCCCTCAAAAGCTTCATGTATTTGGAAGTTGTAAAATATCGATGTGCTATTAAGAGG
Organism: Ctenodactylus gundi; assembly: GCA_004027205.1. Classification (NCBI taxonomy): domain Eukaryota; kingdom Metazoa; phylum Chordata; class Mammalia; order Rodentia; family Ctenodactylidae; genus Ctenodactylus; species Ctenodactylus gundi. Next base: position 4,407 of record PVKB01005237.1, read on the forward strand.
TGGAGGCTGGCCAGAAGGTGTGGGACACTGGAGCTTGACCCAGAAGAGGTGGATCACTGGGACAGAAACTGGAAGAGTAGGTCCACCTTCCTTCTTCATTTGGTTTTTCCCATCATGCCATGAACATCCCATCTCCCGCTCTTCCTCCTGTCATGTGTTTCTACCACTGCCAGCTACCCATGTATGGACTGTGACCTACTGAAATTGTAAGCTATTCCTCCCTTAGGTTGTGGCTGTCAGGTATTCTGTCACAGCAACAAGAAAATAACTAAGACAGAAAGAGGTACCAAGGGTGGGGTTGTTGCTATGACTTTGCCTCACCATGTGGTTTCTTTGAATCCAGTTGTTGCAAGAATTTGGAAAAGTTTAATTAAAGATGCTGGCTAGAAAAGACTTAGAATTCTGCAAGATGAGTTTGATTGGAGATTCTGGTTATAGCTCAGAAAACCAGATGCTGACTGAAGTTTCATATGACCAGGCTCAAGAAGTTTCAGATATGAAGGACAACTTTATTGGAAATTGTCTAAAATCCATGTGTGCTATGATCTGGAAAAGTATGTTGAGATTCTGCCCTTGCTCAGAGAGTTTTGACTGAAACTGGGATTAAAGGTGGTGGACTAAGTTATCAGACGGAGAAAATTTCAAAACAATTCAATGTTCAGGCTATTAAATGGGTACTATTTATGGCTTTTAGCCAGCTATACACTGAAAAGCAGGAAAGGTGGCACACCTTGTTGTTACAGAGATTAACATTAAAAAGAAGCCAAGTACTTGGAAGCAGGACTATAAAAAAAGATGATTGGAGGGGGGTTAGGAATCAACAAGACTCTGCCCTTTACCAATTAAAGGATGCAGAGGCAAAGGACCTTTCTCTGAGAACAGTACACCAAGGCATCCTGTGGGGCCAAAGAGAAAAGTGTGCATTGGAGTTGAGCCATCTGAGAACTTAGAGGCCTCAACAATGATTGACCAATGGGGCCAAGCCATCGTTAAAGCCAGTAGTTGACCTTGGCATCATTCACGTGGTCCTGGCTTTACAGGCATGCATGTAGGGTCATAGAAGTTTCCACCCAGATTTCATAGGAAGACCTTGGAGGCAAGATAATGTGCCCCTGTGAGGAAGAGGCATAAAGTAGTGAAGAAGAAGAAGCCTAAGGTGCAGGGAGACCCTGGATATTTGGAGAAGCTAGAAATGTGGATCACGAGCAAAGAAACACCACGAGCTATGAGTGGAGCCAGTGCAAAGGAGAAGTTATAATGATTACAACAGCCAGAGGCAATGCTGTAGTGGTGGAGCCACCCAAGCCTTTGAAGCTCATGTGTCCCCACAGCTTACCCAAGGTGTTGGACATGACCTACAGTATTTAATGGAATAGCAGGACTTGGTTATTGCCCTGCTGGGTTTCATTCCTGTTTGGGACCGATTGCTTTCCATCTTTCCGTTTCTCCATTTTGGAGTGGGAACATTTACCCTGTGGCACTATATGTTGGAAGTGTTTAACTTTCCTTTATTTTCATAGGGGCTCATAACTAATCTGCCCAGTTTGATAACAGTACCTGCTTATTTACAATACAAGGACTGTATAAAACAAAAATGCATGCATTTAAACTTTAAAAGAAAATTTCGGAAACATCCATAGTATTGGGTGAACATGATTTTGATATGTTTATTATGAAGAATGAGCCAATATCGATACATCGTCATATAATATTCGTATTCACACAATACTTGGATTCTGAATTTTTTCTAATGCATTTTCACAGCCTAAAATTGCATCCCATATACTGCATCATGTTGGTCTCTATATCTCTTTGGGCTTTGCTAGATGTGGTCATTTCTTAAATTTTCTCATTTTTGAAGACTTTGAGAGTTTTGAAAAGCATTAGATAAGTATTTTATAAATTTGTGGATTGTTAGAATGTATAGAATGTTTCTCCCTTTGTGTTTGGCCTGATTTCTTTACTCTTAATTGCAGTGAGGAAAACCACAGAAGCAAGTGCTTTCCTCGCCACACCATGTCAAGGATATGCATGATCAGCATGAGTTATCACTGCTGAGATTGACCTTGACCACTGTGTCTGTTGAAGGGATTACGTTAAGTTGAGGGAATTAGGAACCACACCTCCGTTAGGATTAGGATTTGACAACCACCCTAGATTGGGGATCAAGAACTGGTCTGAATTAGAGTGTGAGTCATATTTGGGCTGGCCAATGAGAGAAGAGCACCCACTCAGATGTGGGAGGGCCAACTGGAACTCCAGTGGTATAAAAGGGAGGAAGAGGGACAATTGTTACAGCTTCTTCCTTTGGGAAAGCTCTCGCCTTTGCGATTGTCTACAGACACTGACTTGTTACACATCGCAGATCATCAGCACAGATTCCCTCCAGTCTCAACTTATGCCTGTCTGTCTGTCGCTGCTCTTCAGGAGCGGATCTTCAGGCTTCGGTCTTCACCTGAGATCAACAGCAGACTCTCACCTCACCGGCTGTTCTGCAGTCCTGACGGGAGATCTACTTCACGGCTGTGAGCAGTCATCTTGGACCATCTTCACCCTTGGATTTGTAAGCCTTTCTCATAGACCTTTTTGTGATAAAATCTATAAATTCTGTCTTTTGAAAGAACCCAGCTAAGGTTCTGTTTTCTGGACTGGACCATTGTGAAGGTACTCTCTCACAATCCTTCTTTAGATAATAACATCACCGTAAGAAGTCCACACTGAAGATACAGAGTTCTATGCTTCGTCTTCTTGAGAGTTGAGTATTTGCATCAATTATTTGGAATTGCTCTATAAAAAGACAATTATTTATCTAATAATTTTCTATATCAGTATGCCTTCATGAATATTAACTTACACTTTTGGTTGTAATCTAATTCTACTTTTTTGTTGTTGCTGTTGCTCGGATTGCTCCAGTTTTGGTTCCCATGGGCAAATTTTCTGGTTGGCTCCTGTACCCTTTTCTCAAAGCACATCCTTTTGGTTTTAGTATGTCCTTGTCTTCTGATTAAACCCAGAATTCCAGGCTCATCTTGTACATTTCTCCCACCCATCCCTAGATTTATTCTACTTCTCCAAGGATTCTCCAAGGAGCTTGATCACAAAGAGTGTCAGCAGGTACCAGGTACCAGGTGTGCTTACAGGTGTTAGTGGGTTTTTGCTTTTAGGCTTTCTCAGGAGATAGATCTCAAAAGTAGAAGTGCATATTCTAGCCCATCTCTACATTCATTTCTATGCACATGTCTCTGTGTACCCATCTGTATTCATTGTAAGCAAAACACACATTTATAATGAGGCCCCCAGCTCCACCCTAGCACACACGCCTCATTTGAGGCTCCCCTTGCTTATCTGTAGCCTCCCAACTGGCAGAGGGAAACCTGGCTCTAGTCATGCACCATCCATGTGCTTATTTATTCAGTCCTAAAAACATAAAGAAAGTGGTCCCCAGATTTTCATGAGGGATTGCTTCCAGGACCTGTACAGGTATCAAAATCCATGGGTGCTCAAGTCTGTATGTAAAATGACACTATTTTTATATTTAATCTAGGCCCATCCTCTTGTGTTCTTTAAATTTTAAACCATCCATAGGAGATTTGTAATACTTGATATGATGTAAACATTATGTATTATAAATGGTTGTTGCATTGCGTTTTTAGGGAATAATGACAAGAAAAAAGGGTTTAAAATATTTTTGATCCTTTATTGATTCAATCTGAAGATATACAGTCCATGGGCAGGGAAAGCTAACTGTACAACAGCTCTCTGTATCACCATGAGAATGCATTTTCCTAAATGCAGTGTCTCAAGGCAGCTTGTTTTATTTCAGTCTGATCATTTCCACTCATTTCAGAGTTACTTGGATCAGCAACTGTTCCCCACATCCACCTCAGCAGCATGTCACATTTTAAATAAAATTAGATACTTGCATTACATTTTGCATTTCATTCTGATATCACTTGTCAATCTAGTTGTTTTTATTTTAATTTGCATGCATAAAAATTCCTTCTATTTAAGTTCTATTAATGTTGACAATATATCCAACAATAAGGTGTCAAACAAACTAATTTCACCACCCTAAAAATATCCCTTGCTTCCTCTATTCATATCCGGTCTCCTTTCCTCCACAAACCCCTTCAAAATTGAACCATTTTTTTCTCTCCATAGCTTTGATTTTTTAAAAAAAGTCACATAAACAAAACCACACAGTATGTAACATTTTGCAATTGCCCTCTTCTATTAAAAAACTTGTGTTTAAGATTCATTCACTTCCTTCCTTACATAGATCGCTAGCTCTTCATCTTTTAAAACACTCAAGTGTTTTTATTGTATATGCCACATTTACATTTTCATGTGTGTGTGCCATCTTTATCCATGTCCTAATGCAAAGATATTTTGATAACTTCTGTGTTTGACAATTACGAATGAGGCTCTAAAAATTCGTGTGTGTGTTTCTGTGGGCTTAAGGGGCTGAATGAAATGATGAATCTTAGTGCAGCTTTGGAAGAGACTGCACCTGTTGTCACCAGCCATGAATGAGAATTTCTTTTGCTCTGAATCCTCAGCAGTAATTGTTATTGGCAGCATTTTTCTGGACTTGAATAGTATCATAGATGCGTGGGAGAAATTCAGCATTGTCTCAATTTGCACTTCTCTAATGAGCAGTTATAGTGAGTTGCCTCTTACTTGCTGCTTCACCAAATGCCTATCTTCTTTGATAAGGGGCTTGTTCAGATCTTTTGCTTAGATTTCAGTTGGATTCCTTATTCACTTTTATTTTTTAACATTCTTCTTACATTCTGGATTTGATTTAGAAATAGGGTTTGAGAGAAGTATCTCCCAGTCTATGACTTATCTTTTTATATTTGTAACATAGTCTTTCAAGGAATGAAATTATTAAATTACACTACAGTTGAAGTGATTACAAGTGATTACATGTTCCTTCATAGATCTTTTTTGTATGTTTTCAACACAAAAATTAGGGTCTTACCTGTTTCCTATTTTTTCTTAAAAGTTTTATAGTTTCCCAATTTAATTTTAGGCCTATGATCAACTTGGATCAAATGTTGTGTGTAAGATTTTAGCCCGTGGCTAGGTTCATCTTTCACACATAGATACCCGATTTTGAAGGTAGCATTTGTGAAAACACCTTCACAGGACAAGATCTTTTGCCTTTGCACCTTTTAATTGATAAAGGGTGGTATCTTGAGACACTGTGAAGGCCTCTTAGAGTCCTGATTCCAAGTGGGCGGCCTCTGTTTAATGGTAGTCTCTTTAACGAGCTTGTGCTTTTTAACCCCAGACTGCGAGCTTTTTACATCTGTTTTCTCTGCCATTGTCCCCCGTCTTTCACCATAGAGCTTGCTAACAGTCGCGAACAGCAGCCATGTGACATGTCTGAACATCAGCCTGCCTTGAGATTGCCTCCACCAGAGTAAACAGTCCACCACCCTTAATCTTGGTTTCAAGCAGTCTCTGGACTCTCTGGACAAGGGGAAAATGCTGACATACTTTTTTGCCAGAGCATAGCATGCGCAGTATTTAGGCCACTTGCCGATACAGTCCTTCTTCCCACTTGAAACTTCTTGAGCTTGACTTTTCCAAATTCCTCAGAGAAACCAGTTCAAAAGGCTTCCAAATCAAGCGGTAAGGTAAAGTCACGGCAACTACCCCACTCTCACTACCAATTTCTGTCGTAGTTGCTTTTTCATTACCCGACATCCTCAAATGTAGGGGAGGAGAGGTTTATTTTTGTTCAGTTTCAGAAGGCCACAGTCCACTCAGGGGCTGCCAGCAGCAATGGAAATACATAGCAGAGGTAGAGGTGGAGGCGGCTCCTCATGACATCACAAACAGGAAGCCAGGTCCCACCAAATCTAGTATCTCCCCAGAGGAAGAAAACTGTAACTATCTTTCTTCTTCTTTCCTTTTATACAGTTCAAATTCCCAGCTGGGCCTCCCACATCCAGTGGGTGCTCTTCCCTCACTCGCTGGCCCACAAAGCACTCACACTCTAATCCAGGTTGGTTCCTAACTGCCTAATGTAGGCGTGGTTCCTAATTGCCTTGAATTGACATAATCTCTCCAGTGGTCACAGGTGAGCAAGGATATTTTTTCCTAAAGCAAAATGAGAAACTCTAAAGTATGAATACTCAAATGTGTGATAGTAAAATACAATTAATTTTAATACAGTCATTTCTGTATCTTGAAATTAAATTTAGAAAGGTAACGTTTAGCTTTGACTACAAAAATTTTAACACTGGAACATTCAAAACATGTGAAAAATCAAGATTTAGCGCACTGCTAGATAGTCCTCCAGAGCCAACAACACCCAAAACGCCCTATCACTCACTAAGTGTGCCTTGATTTTTGGAAGGGAGGAGAGAGATCTTCTTGTTCAGACACAGGCCCCTGGGCTGTGGAGAGAACTGTTGGACAGGATGGCAGGCCCAGCTGGGTTGCTGACAATTTTGTGACTTAGAGGAATCGCAGGGTCTGCCTGAATCTGATTGTCCTCCTACTTACTGGAAGATTTGAGTTAAAAGAATCTATGATTTGAGTTTAAAAAGTCTATTATTTGTTTTAGCCTAAAATTCTGTCCTCTTCTGATTGAACCACAGATTGCACACTGAAGTAACTACTGTGGTGAAAAATTCCACTATTAGAATTTTCTCTAGACAAAATTAGGAGGAGCTAGTGAATAATTGATAAGAATTGCTTGTATATTTACTGTTATCTTTTCCAGAATTTCCTACAAAAATACAGAGATTTCCTGTGAAAATATTTACTTATTTACAAACAGGCAAAGACAAACAATGGGATACCAGTTTTTATTTATCAAAATGGCAAGAATTAAATATTATTGGCATAATATTAGCAAAAGTGTGAAAGATAATTTTAACACATTGATAGATTGTGGATTTATCTAATAATAAAATATGTATCAAAACTTTGGCTTACAAAGATTTACTAAAATAATGTTATAAAGATCTAGATAACCACTTTTATCTCATGTGTGCAAATGCAAAGATATTTTCTCAAAGATAGAGCGTATTTCTTTGGATTCTATCAGTGTATGTGATTTCAAATTAATTTCTCTAGGTTATGCTAGGTCATTTTGACATTAAACTACTTAAAATCAAGCATACCCACAGTTTGGCTTTAACCTGATGGTTCGTTAGAGGCTGAGGTTTATGGTGGGACCAGATACACACTGTGTAAGTTCTTACTGTTGTGACATCCTTCACAGTGACATTAACCACAATATTTTTCTTAGAACAGTATTGTGAGATCAGTAAAAAGTTTTACCCTTACATTGGAAAATAATGTCAGAAGTCTTAAGGTGTTTTTTTTTTTTTTCTTTACCATAGCACTTTAGTGGAAGTTCGAAATTAAAGTTAATAGACTTTCCGTATTTGATGCTTTTATCTTCCATTTCAGCACTTCTTTTGTTCTTAAAGGTATGAAAAAGAAAATATTCTTTAAATAACTAAACACTGATAATGACCACTTCTCTCAGGAGTCTCTGGTTGAAGCACTTCCTGAAGTCATTTGGATGCTAATTTGTATCACACAGAACTAAGAGGAGGGAGATAGAATTCAAGAGACACGTTACTTTCAATAATGATGCCTTAAATAATTGCCATTGACTTGGGCATTTTTACATGTCTGTTAATGTTCAAGAACAAAGCAAATCTTTGAGAAGGAAACATGAGTTTCCCAGACTCAGTTGGCTATACTTTCTTTGGTTTTTAAAACAGAAAAACATTTGGGAAATGTGGCTAAATGATGAGTATTGCTATTGTGGTTTGGATCTGGACTGTCTCCCAAAAGTTTCATGTACTTGAATGTTACAGATTGTCTATGAAACCACGTGCTTTTGGGAAATTGGGTCCTAGTCTGGAGGGGTGGATTATAGGTATGTAAATTGGATTACAGGCATGTAAATTGGACTACCAGCACTTAGTGGGGGTTTACAACACCTTCCACACCTGGACCCAGAGGGACTAATCACCGGGAGGAGACTTGGAAGGATGTATAAGCTGCTTCCTGCCTTCCTTGGAGGACTGGTCCTGGTCTCAGCTAGTCTCAACTTGCCTTCCTGTGTGTGATGTAGTGAGAAGCTACCTCCACCTCTGCCTCTGCCATGTACTTCCATTGCTGCCAGCCGTCCCTGAATGGACTGTGACCTTCTGAAACTGTGAGCTAAAATAAACTTTTCCTCCCCTAAATTTGTGGATGTCAGGTATTGAGTCACAGCAACAAAAAAATAACTAAGACAATTGCCTGAGAACAATCCCCATAGGCAGGTTTGTGAAGAGTTGTGTAGGTCAGTGTCTTGGTACCACTGCCATGTTGGACCAGGTACGACTTTGTGAGAGGAGTTAAGTGATGCATACTGCAGGATCTTTGGAAGCATCCCTGGCTTCTGTCCCTTAGACATCAGTAGTAGGCTTCCAGCTCGACAAACAAAACCACCACCAGACTTTGCCAGATTTGTCCTAGGAGGCAAATCATTCTCTGCTAAGAACCACTGATGTGCCTCAGAGAAGGAAGTCTATTCCAATTGGATGTACACATACAGCAGATGTAGTAAGTGTAGTTGGAAAACCCTTGAACCATCAACAATGAGAAAAATGCATTCAGTCTAGACCCCTCTTTGTGAAAGAACTCATACTGTGAGGTCACAGGACTTCTATGGACCCTGCAGATTGGACCATGTTCTCTATCTAGTGGGTACGGTAATACCACTTCCCTTGATCCATGGGCGTAGGTGAGGTCACAATAGATGTAAAATCCTTTAAAATCTCAAAAACAGATTTAAAAGACAGAAATACATTGATTACTAAAGATGAGTCATCCTCAACAATGCACTGATTTGAATTCTAAAGAAATTCATATTACAGTGGTTTCTTCTACTTAGCATTTGTAGACCAAGAAATATCTATTCCTGAAAATTCTTTTTCTTAGGTCTTTCTTAGGTCATGCTTATTCCAATAAATACACCCTTGAATTTTGAAAGTAATGGAAATCCTTAATGATGCGACTTTTCAAAGGATAGAAAAGAGGTATGTATGTCCTATAGAGAGCTCCAAAAGCATGTAAGTATTTCTAGAGATATGAGATATGAGAATAATTTAACAGTTCACTTATTAAAGTATATATATACGCATATGTATGTGTATATGTGTGCGTATATTATATGTGTGTATACATGTGTGTCTATAGTTCTTCAGAATTAGGCAACATGGCCTATTGCTTTTGTGGCATGAAACCTACAAAGAGCTCTAGTTATGGAAAGACAGTGGAGATGGAAGGATGGAGAACAAGTTATCCCACTGAAGGAGTTCCCAACTAGAAACTCTACGTAAAAGTATAAGATTTTTAATGTTTGCACAAGGGGACTTGAATTTTTACATAGTGTCTTAAGTTCCACTTTAAAGAAGGTGGAATCGACAACCTTTCTCTACTCTCCTTGTAAATACAGCCTATGGGAGAAGATTTTCTAAGCTAAAGGCAAGAAGTGAGGCCATCTGGGGAAGTACAAGAAAGACAAGATGGCGAGCTTTCTGGGTTTTCTTTTTTGTTTTATATCCTAGCTCATATCCTGAAGAAGCAAGCCAATCTGAAATGTCATCACAGACAAACACAAAAGCAAAAAAGATGCGTGGAAAAGCTGTTGTCTCCAGCCAGAGGACCAGGGGAAGTGTCGCTTAGCAATACAGAAAGTGTTTAGACAATGAATGTTCTGTTCTAGCCAAACACAACGGACAGAATAAGGTTCTCCTTTCCCCAGTCACACCGGCAGAAGCCTTGTGGGCATCTGAGATGCTACGGTTTGGATCTGGAGTATCCCCCCAAAGCCTCATATGTATCGGGTGCAGTAGGATAACTGTGGGATCTTGTGCTGATGGCAGGTAGGGCCAGGCAGGAAGCGGCAAACGTTTAGGGCTTGATCAGGAGAGATTGTGTCAGCTCCTTGAGAGCTGGGGCAGGGTAGAGCTTTCAGGTGGTTGTTATTGACTTGTGGGCCAGGAAGTGAGAGGGGGCACTCACCTTGGGTTTGGAGGAACCCACCCAATAGCTTGAACTGAGTAAAAGAAGGAAGAAGAAACACTTACAGCTTCTTCCTGGGAAAGCTCTAGCCCTTGCCTGAGTCTCCAGCTATCAACTTGCTCCTCTCTTCACTTAGCTCCTCCTTCCCTTGGTTTCTCTTTGCTGTGAGCAGTTCTCCACTTTCCGCCATTGCCAGCTGCCTATGAATGCTTTATGTGAGATCTTCTGAAACTGTGAGCTAAATAAATCTTTCCTCCCTTAAATTGTGAATGTCAGGTATTTTGCCTCAGCAATGAGAACGTAACTAAGACCCCAGATTTCCACTTGCCCCAGTTATGGCGTTACGAAAGACCACATGAGGAGCCAGGATATTGATCTGGTAATGAAGCCCTCATACCCATAGTGCCATAGAAGAAGATCATTTGAAAGCACAGCTTCTACCTCAGGAGCAGCCATGAGGGGATACACGACGTGGCTCCTCACACAGGCCTAAACTCTCATTCGTCTTTTCCTTTCCCTCTGGGGTTCACTTTGACTAATGATACTGTTCAGTCTTCATGTTTTGGATTCTTTCCAGTTTCTCCATTCTGTTGTTGAGCTTATTCACTCAGCTTCTCATTTTGACCATTATGTTTTCAGTTGTAAAATTTCCATTGGCTCTTCCCTTCGTCTTCCATGTCTTGGCTGAGGCCTTCCGTGTTTTCAAGCATGTTTGTAATTGCTCAATCAAAGCCTTTAAGAATTCTTTTCCTTTTGCCAGATCTCACATCTCTTATTTTGCGTGTGCATTGATGAATGGTATCATGTTGTTCGTTTAAGGTCTTCCTGATTCTTAGTATAAATGAGGTTTTTTTATTATTGAAATGCTACACATTTTGTATTATGTTACAAAATTATGGACTCCCCATCTAAATACTGCGATTCAGTGTATCTGGGCTGGGTCTTAAGAATCAGTCATGTTCTGAAAGGTATGTCTATCCTGTGGATGCAGTCAGATGTGGAACCATGACTGTGGTGCTCTTTGGCATTTAAGGGTGTCAGTCAGTGAGAGAGAGCACACACCGCTTTCTGCCAGAAGTCAGTACCAGATCTGGCAAGGACAGGAGGAGGAAGATTCACAGTAATATTTTTATTAGCCTGTCTTTCTGGTAGGTGGCCCTGGGCAACAGCATTCATTATATGTTTAAAATCAGATTTTGAAAAGACACAAAAGAAAATTTCCAAAACTGATTTAGACATTAGCAAGAGTGTGTTTACCTGAGGAGATATATTTGGAGGAGGATTCATGGTGATAGGTAATAACTTTAATTTTTACCTTAATAATTTTTTATGGGGACATTCACTGTGCATTTCAATCATACCTCACATAAGGCCAGCTCTCAAGATCAGAGCCACATATGTCTGTGTTTGCATCCATCGAAGTATGTGACACATGGCAATCTCTCCAGGAACATCTGTGATAAGTGGCTTGATTTGTTTCTGTCCAGGAGGCCCAGCTACATGCAGGGGTGAGTGAATCCAGGAAGAGTCTCCGTGTCTTCTCCCGGGCTCTCTATGCTGCCATCTCTGCTGGTGCTACTTTCCTGTGGTAATGAGGTGATATGGGGAAGATGAGTAGCAGGAAGCATGGTCCTCATTCACACACACACACACACACACACACACACACACACACACACACACACACAAATCGTGCCATTCGTTTTGTATATATATGTTTGAAAATTGCTGCATAAAGGAAAAAAATCTGTGGGTTTTTGTTTTTTTAATCTCCACATATTCTCTGAGAAGAATCAAGGACAGTCTTAGGCCACAGGGTTTTTCTCAGACCCTCTGATTTCAGTGTTCCAGCTCTGAAGCATAAACTCCAGCTGACACTGGTAAAAATCAGGACTGCCAGCATCTGTGTTTTCCTCAAAAACAGGAATATGAATTCCCATGTGAAGATGTGTGGCTGTTTAAAAGTGAACATAAAATAAGGGAGGCCATTTCTGCTATTGAATCCATCTTCACAATTAAAATTGTGAGTATGCTATGTGTGCACTAAACTCAAAGCTACAGATCTTTTTCTGAGGACAAATAAATCTGTTTCTCAAGAGGATCTGAGAAACTCCTTGGCATTAATATGTTTTATCATTATGCAAGAGGATTTTTATGAGCGTAGGATGATATTTTAAAAATGCAGGTAGTGATAAACACACAGAATTCAAAACAGAAAATTCAATATTGAAAAACTAACATCATAATGTTTTACCTGTGTAGTTTTGCAATTGCACTTTCAAAGTTTTCATGGCTTTTCAGAGATATTTATTATTTATTGTTTTTCTACATCATTTTAGTGTGTTTTTAGATTTTTCAAGAAATCTAACTGAAATTTTATTAGCATTCTACAGCATTCTACTATAGTTACAGAATAATTTGAGGATAAGTAACACTTTTATAGGATTAAGTGAACGCTTAGGAGTCAGAGAGGCTTTGTGCCGATAGAATGATTTGCAACATAATGCTTCTCAAGGAAACAGAATGTCCCCTAAATATGCATATTTGCTTTGAAAAGTCCAGAAATTGGGCTCAATTCTTTCTAGAAAGACTTAGGTAGCCAAGCGTGTGGACACCTGTAATCACAGCAATCTGGAAGCTATGGCAAGAGGATCTCAGATTTGAATCTATCCCTGCCTATCTTGAAATTTAAAAGTAAACGCATACATAAACAAAAGAGCTAGAGAAATAACCCATTGCAAAGGTCCTGGCTTCAATTCCAGTACTGAAAAAAATATGCATATTTTTGCTACAGTCAGCCATTTGTAGCCATGAGTGCCACTTCTTTGGATTCAAAAGACCCACAGTTTTATCAATTTTATATTTAAAAATTATTTAAGATGTTATCTGTACTGAACAAGTGGGTTTTTTTCCTTGTCACCATTCCCTAAACAACACAACTACTTACATAGTATTAGGTATTATAATTAATCTGGAGATAACTTAATGTATACATAAAGACATGTATAGATATATGCAAACACGACACCATAGGTTATAGGTTATAGAGAGTTCAAGCATCACTGAGTTTTGGCATGTGGAAGGGTCCTGGAGGAAACTTCCCAGGGACACGGAGAATCCCTTCTTCCCAACGCCAAGAATCTTAGCCCGGCGTACACTGTGGTGTTGGAGAGAAGAATATAGGAGGATGGGGTGGGCATGGTCCTGGCATTGTGACTTTTTTGGCTCCGGGACAGCTAGACTGCATTTTCACCCTAGACTGCCATTTTCACCCTAGCTTTATTCTGTGCAGGAGATTTGTTTCAGAGCTTGGGGGGAAATGACAGATATTTGAACGTGTGAAGAAAATGCCTTCACCTTCCTTAATCACAGAAGGATATAAGCACTTCCATGAATACTAAACCCCCATTGCCCCAGGCAACCTGGGCGGCACAGGGCAGTCATCGCCAATGGAGAGCTGCTGACATTCCTTCAGGTCGGTAGACCCACGTTAGGTGTTTTAGTCTCTCCATCCCAAGAGACCTATGAGGTCGACATCATTGTATTTTCTCAAGAGAAAGCAGGACCAGACCCAGTCTTCCAGGTGGACATGACACTTGTGTAGACAGCTGACCCACCCTGGAGATCAGGAGACATGCCAATCATCACATCAGTGGTGAGCATTCTGAGATCAGAGGTCTGAGAGCGGGAGGACCTATGGAGATCCCAGGACTGTGTCCAAACCAATCTGGGCACATGGGAAGCACTGGCCTTCCTCAGCAGGCAAAAAGAAAAGGGAATTTGGGGCAGTTGCCTTTATTGGGGTTTCTGTGAGAAACCAATGAAAGGCATGGCAAGTGGACTTGGGACTGGGTCATTTGAATAACAGACATTGGGACATAGGAATTGCCTGTAGTTTGATACATGGGTCTTTGTTGATTAAGATGGTGGATAATTGCCCGAGTTTGGCAGCCAGCTGAGATACAGGACTTGGATGTGGACTCAAGGTTCTTTTGGTTCGCACATGAGACATGAGCTTGCGAGCAAGTCATTTACTATCAAGAGGAACCAGGTGGCTTTGCCAGGGCCTGTCCCTCCCCAGTGGCAAGGACCAGGATGTCAGAGCAGCAGAATGCAGAAATGAAAGACTGGGTTAATGCAGGAAATGCCAGCACAATCATGCCCCTGGCAAGAGTGCTGGGCACTTAGAATGAACAAGGCCAGGGGACTCTAAATGTGGGAGAAAAGTGGTTCCCACCTCCTGGTTGACCATGGTACTCCCCCTGCTGAGAGCTCTGCCTGGCTCTGGACACTAGGCATTTCCTACACACATACACTGTTAAGCTTATGTACAGGCTTCCTGTGTGGTGGTTTTGCTAGCCTTCCCTTTGTAAGTTTTCTATTGTACTTACATGAATTCCGTGTAAACTACTTTGAGTATAGTATTAGAGCTGGAAAAAGATGGTGTGATCATTCTTATAAAAGGTTGTTCTTGTGTCAAGCAGGAATATACACCTCTCTGAAATGTCACCATCCCCACTCACAGGGCCTTTCCCAGGACTGCCAGAGAAGAGAGGAATTAGACACCAGGCCTACACTTCATGCCTGGCCCTCTTTTAACATGCTTGGATCCTGAGGCTAGAGGCAAAACTGTGAGTTCCAGAGTCTTGGCTTTCTTCCTTCTCATTCCAGGGATTAGCACAATTCACCATCTGGGTACCAAATTGGCAGCCAGTGAGACTGAGGATCTCACCGATGGGAACAAGAATTTCTGGGCCAGAAAAAAATGCCAATCACATTGAACATCTCTGGAGCGCTGCCCTTTGAAATCACTCCCTGACTCAGTGGCGTCAGCTTCCCAGGCACACACACAGGTACCTGCCCCCTCACGCTCCTACTCAGAGGCTGGTGCCTTTGCCTCCAGCTGTACGTACAGGCACCAAATTAGGACCTCCTAAGTGTCTGCCACTCCTGCTGTCCTGGGCCCTCTGGAACCCCACTTTGCTGCTCTTAAGGGGCGTTCTTTCTCTTATTCTGTCAGCCTTGCAGATGGACCGTGCCATCTCTCACGGCAGCCCACCTCCCTGGCACAGCGTCCCACTGGGATCCACTTCATTCTTCCTCCCAGAAGAACATGCAGTTGCTGCTGTGATCTCACCTTCAACTCTATCAGTCCACTCACCTGTATCCAGTGGTCCCTTCTTCCTCATGTTTTTTTCCTTCCATTTAATTGATATGTATATATTCAATACATAATGTTTACATTGAACTCGAGTATTTTGTGCGCATACTACAAACTCTTCCTGTCTCCCTTTTTGACCCTCTCTCCTCCCTCTCCCTCTAGTTCCCACTGCCCCCCATTTGATTCTATGAAATGACTGTAATCTGTTCCTCGTGTCTTTCACTGAGCTCGGAGTGACTGCTCTGGCACTTTAACCACATTCCCTCCAATATGTAGATATGTACCTCTGTCTCGTTCACACCATCTGGCTCACTCCAGCCCAACAAGTACGTTTCCTGGTGACTCTCCTGGACAGCCCAGTCCCCCTGTGGAAGACTACCAACAGGTCAGTTAAATCGTTTTACTTTGTAATGAAATGGGGTTTCTCTCTGTAGCCCAGGCTGACCTCAAACCTGTGGCAATCCTGCTGTCTCTGCCTCCCGAGTGCTGGAATTACAAGAGTGCATGCCCAGGCAATGTGGTGCTGGCGAACCCACCCCACAGACCTGTGCTTGCTAGGCAAGAGTTTTAACTGCTGAGCTGTGTTTCCAGTCCACGGACAGTCAACTCTGATGTGAGTTTCTCAGGTAGACCTGAACTCTAGAACTGAA